>NQII01007432.1:0-28624 GCA_002778355.1 Clitarchus hookeri
CATTTGAAAGTTAAGACGCATATCTGGGATGCACGCCCAACGCATGGATAAAAACAGAGATCCGCCCCATCGGGAGAATATAGGAATGTGGACCGTTCTTGAGGAGGCATTGTATTAATTGTCTAGAGTTTAACTCAAAGAGTTGTGGCGCCTCGTACCATCATGTTTACACTGTTCAGCGATCCAGAGTTGGGCCTGCAGTGTAATAAACGAGTGCCTCAGTTGTATTTGTTGCTATCTAAGTTTTTTTTTGGTCTAGGTAGTTTTAATTTATAAGTTGAACATTTTGACAAATACGTAAAACATGGCTCGCAGTGTCATCAACCCTTGCAGTCGCGGTGTCCGATATACGGGACGTCGCATCTTGCTTTAATGATCTACACTGTACACGACAGAAAATAACGTCCAGTATGAAAAGTCGCTTATGTGTGACGGATATAATTCGTTGTTAAGATTATGTTCCGTATCCTCGTTAATAGCTGTTGCCAATAATATCAAGCACATATGCTAGTTTTTGGTCGCAGTGTGTTACACCGCGTTATAATAATACTAGTACAGTTCCCAGCAAAAAAANAGCACATATGCTAGTTTTTGGTCGCAGTGTGTTACACCGCGTTATAATAATACTAGTACAGTTCCCAGCAAAAAAAATTGTACTTTGCAACGCCTAAAAGGTTGTATTAATATGTAACGTAATGAGTTTAATAACAACTTCAAACTGGTCCAGCAAAAGTCATTCATTGAATCATTAACCTCTTAAAGTACACATTGATTTTTCTTTTCAGGAGTTTCGAAAGGAAATTTATGGTGTTAAAAGTACTTCCGAATTTCTTCTAACAACAACTGACAGTTTTGAACTTATGGAACTAGTTTCAATAGATCCATGGCACTAGGATCAACCAACTATAAAATAGTTCGTGTGTCAAAAGCAACCAGTAATATTTCTCAGGGAAAGGCGATGTCCGTATTGATAATAGCTTCTGGACTTGCTCAGAACCGACCATGATTTCATTTATTCTGCAACTCGTCAGACTTGAATGAGTATGTTCGGAGTAGTATGTTAAGTGACAAAATTAAATTTTTATGTAGACGTGATTTTTTTCCTAGTACGTGTCTGTGGTGGGATAAACTTCCAGGGGTTTCTCATTAGCACAGAATGGTAGTCAAAGCATACGTACCTACCTGCGCTATTCATCGCTGCAGGGACCGGGGGCCGAGGTAAATTACTATGGGCTAGCCATTCTCGACCAGAAGTAATTAATTTGAGAAGGGTATATACGAGGGGTGGGGAGTTAAGGGAAGGAATTGTTTGAAAGGTAAGCTGCCACTCGCAGATAGCGAGGCGACTGCGGTTGGCAGACGCCTACGCGCGCTAGCGCCTACGTCCTTGCAGAACACTCCAGTCCGCAATTAGCATTCGGCGACGGCGATATTGTTCCACTTGGCGCGCGCATGCGCTGTTGCACGGTGGGTAGCAGACGGGGAGGGGAAGGAGCCTATCCACGTGCTTCCACGTGCTGGGACCTCGCCGCGTCCGCTGATCCCCTTGCGCGCACGGGGGTGAATGACGTGGCGCATAAGCTGATTAGTTCTATTCCCGCAGGAACCCCTCGCCGATTTCAGACAAATCTGATCTTCCGCGCGATTCCCCCGTGGTTACTAATTTTGAACAATGAGCAGGGCGCCTTGAAGAACAGCAGCAAGTTACGAATCCTACAGCGGTAGCGATCGTCAGTCGCACTCATGGATGTAGGAATAACATGCTATAGTCCATTCACGGTTACGTCAAACTTTTCAGAAGCGCTGTTAAAGTTCTACTCCCAAGATATTCCTCCACCTCGTGCAAACAAAGCTTAACCACGCCTGGCAAATTGCACCAGAGGGACAATGCACGGCATTCGTTCGCACTCAGTAAAATAATATTTTGCTAAAAAAACTATTTCTTACCAGGCGTTACCAAAACTCCTGTTTTCTCACTGTTTTCATTCATATTAATTTCAAAAGATATACTATAATTTATGGATAAAATATAATTAAATTTTCAATTGATAAAAAAAAGGTATTTTTACGTTAGTAGAAATATAAAACGCTTGTGATAAGTAAAATATTTGGAAAATAACAAAACACGTCACATATGGGATGATTTTTCAAATGTTAGATTCAAAAAGTGTGAAGAAACCGCGAAAAGACTATATGACGTATTTTGACTATATGACGTATATTGAAGCTTCATTTTCTTGCATCGACGTAGTGCGACACCAAAACATTAAAAATGTTGTCGCAGATTTTTGTATTTAATGTATATAAAATGTGGAAGTTTTTAAAAAAATAACAACTAATAAAGCTAAACTTTCAGGCTAAATATCAACATGTTCTGATGCAATAGTTTCATTTTAATTTTGACATCTTAGGTTTCCAATGCTTTGGATGTCACCACACGGCAGAGAGGCTTCATTGTTTTATCAAGCATCATTCACAGTCAAGGCCACCCTTGGTCGCACCACATCTTCGTGTTCGCTAGGTTGTCACGCTGCAAAGGCCAGATGGCCGAATTGGAAATGGTTTTAAACTTGTGGGCACCACGTCAGGAAAAGAAACTGAGTTGAGAGGGTTTGGTCGGCGTTTAACAGTTTATGTCTTCAGGGCGGGTGAAGGTGGGCCGAAGTGAGGAAGTAGTAACGACGGAGTGCTTGGAGCGGTGAATAGGAGAGCACCACGAGAAACCCCACTGACAAACAGCAACGTCCACCACATTTGCCCCATGCGAATAAAATAGGTGTTTTAGAGCCGGCTATAACAAGGAAATATATTTTTTTAGCTTCTCGGGCTTAGCAAGCTATTGTTAAGTCCTGAAGTTCTCGCCTTATGTATAGTGATTTGCGAAATGTGACAATCATACAACGAAAACTAAAATAATGAAACTGCACGAGACTGATCTTGCTTGTCTGTGCCAGTGTTTCTTGTATTTCTGATTAATGCTGCTGGTTGAAGAATATGATGTCTGTCTTCGAAGAATGAAAAGGGTTTCGAAATTTTACTGTGGTATTCCACGAGTTTTAATTATTGTTTGCTATTCGCACTTGTTTATATAAATGCTAATTAACATTCATTTCAATTTGTTTTCTTATTAATGAGAAAAATAATGATCTCATGTCACAAATTCTTCCGTGTGCACTGAAGAACCAAACACGATAGGGCATGAGTGCCGCCATAGCGTTCAAATCAAATGAAAAAGAGGGCAATGCCATGACCTCAGACTCGGATTAGTATTCCTCAAACAGTAATTTGGCGGCTTTGGTTTTGTGTGATTGCGTATTGTCCTTTCAGCAGTTTCATTCACGGCTTAATATATAAACTTAGTCGTTGCAACTATCAAAGTTTTGTTCGGAAGTGTACAAGTGTCAGTGTAACGCTTTGCCATAAGTCGGGTCCGATAAAATGTGTTTTTGTGTGGTGTTATTGGCAGCATATGTATGCAGATCTGTGGAATATAGTCTCAATAACGTATTACCTTATTGCACGCCGTTTTCTTCTTTGTGGAGTTTTCTTCTTTAAACCCATTTTTCATGCATCATGCCATTAAAGAATGTTCTAAAACTCAGTGCCCAAACTCCAGACATAGTTTCATTGAACCAATAGTAACACAAAAGCCATACACACTTATATCAATAAACGTATTTTTATATCAAATAATTGTGTTCAAAGTTGCAGCGTACAACGCCTGGAGAACAAGGCGGTGTGATCATGCCTGTAGCACACACTGCATAGGTCGTAGGCGCGCGAAACAAAATTATTATACACGCAGTGTCGCACACCTACTTCCCATGCAACTTATCTTACACGTATGATCGCACCGGCTTGTTTTCCAGACGTTGTAAGCCGCAACTTTGAACACAATTATTTAAGATAAAATGCGTTTCCGGGTATAAGCCATTTGTGTTACTGTTGGTCAAATGAAACTATGTCTGGAGTTTGGGCACTTTCCGAACACGCTGTATCGACGACTATGTTTGAAAGAATGGTTAGAAGAGGTCAGATCCATCAGGATGAATACAGAATACTAATGGTTGTAATTCATCTGTATGGATGTGCACAAAACGTTTATCTGTCACAAACGTTAGCATACCTACGATAGGTCCTAACGCGTGCCATCTG
This sequence comes from Clitarchus hookeri, assembly GCA_002778355.1. Lineage (NCBI taxonomy): Eukaryota > Metazoa > Arthropoda > Insecta > Phasmatodea > Phasmatidae > Clitarchus > Clitarchus hookeri. The sequence continues at coordinate 4,156 of NQII01007432.1, forward strand.
AACACAGTAATACACACGATGCAGAACAAACAACCTTTCGTGTCGATCAATGAAATCCATTGAATCCCTGGGTTTTCCCCAAATGAGTAATCTTACACCACCCCCCCTCCCCCCCAATTAGTTGGAAACGCGACTCATCAGACCAGGGTGGCTACTCGCTTCCAGTCGTCAAGTACCCAATGACGGTGTTTCTGTGCCCATATGAGGCGTATGCCTTGGTATTTCATGTAGGCAACGATGGTACAAGCTGTCCATGATAAACTTAGCACTTTTGAAACCAACCTTTGAAAATGTCACTGCCCCGACCTACGTGCATTTTAACAGGCGCGCTGACTGTCATGCGCCTAGTAACGTTAGGAACGACGGAGGGAAAGTATTTTCGTGTCTTAACGCATAATTAGTAAGTGTGACGTAGAATTAGTCATTATAAAGTGTAAGATGAACATCTGTGAATATTAAAATTATTTTTTATGCATATAAGTATAAGAAAATTTGCATAATAATATTTTTTTTCCAATAATTTCACAGTTTTACTTGACCGACACATAAATAAAGTGATCAGGCCCCCATGGCTTTGTTATTTTGATAATTGGTGGAAGGTTACACAACCTTAATACGAATGATTTTAACCAGGTCTTTCAGAAGTTCTCGGCTCACTATGAGCAGCCTTTACTCATGTTGGGTGTTGGCTCCTACGTCAGGAAAAGAAACTGAGTTGAGAGGGTTTGGTCGGCGTTTAACAGTTTATGTCTTCAGGGCGGGTGAAGGTGGGCCGAAGTGAGGAAGTAGTAACGACGGAGTGCTTGGAGCGGTGAATAGGAGAGCACCACGAGAAAACCCACTGACAAACAGCAACGTCCACCACATTTGCCCCATGCGAATAAAATAGGTGTTTTAGAGCCGGCTATAACAAGGAAATATATTTTTTTAGCTTCTCGGGCTTAGCAAGCTATTGTTAAGTCCTGAAGTTCTCGCCTTATGTATAGTGATTTGCGAAATGTGACAATCATACAACGAAAACTAAAATAATGAAACTGCACGAGACTGATCTTGCTTGTCTGTGCCAGTGTTTCTTGTATTTCTGATTAATGCTGCTGGTTGAAGAATATGATGTCTGTCTTCGAAGAATGAAAAGGGTTTCGAAATTTTACTGTGGTATTCCACGAGTTTTAATTATTGTTTGCTATTCGCACTTGTTTATATAAATGCTAATTAACATTCATTTCAATTTGTTTTCTTATTAATGAGAAAAATAATGATCTCATGTCACAAATTCTTCCGTGTGCACTGAAGAACCAAACACGATAGGGCATGAGTGCCGCCATAGCGTTCAAATCAAATGAAAAAGAGGGCAATGCCATGACCTCAGACTCGGATTAGTATTCCTCAAACAGTAATTTGGCGGCTTTGGTTTTGTGTGATTGCGTATTGTCCTTTCAGCAGTTTCATTCACGGCTTAATATATAAACTTAGTCGTTGCAACTATCAAAGTTTTGTTCGGAAGTGTACAAGTGTCAGTGTAACGCTTTGCCATAAGTCGGGTCCGATAAAATGTGTTTTTGTGTGGTGTTATTGGCAGCATATGTATGCAGATCTGTGGAATATAGTCTCAATAACGTATTACCTTATTGCACGCCGTTTTCTTCTTTGTGGAGTTTTCTTCTTTAAACCCATTTTTCATGCATCATGCCATTAAAGAATGTTCTAAAACTCAGTGCCCAAACTCCAGACATAGTTTCATTGAACCAATAGTAACACAAAAGCCATACACACTTATATCAATAAACGTATTTTTATATCAAATAATTGTGTTCAAAGTTGCAGCGTACAACGCCTGGAGAACAAGGCGGTGTGATCATGCCTGTAGCACACACTGCATAGGTCGTAGGCGCGCGAAACAAAATTATTATACACGCAGTGTCGCACACCTACTTCCCATGCAACTTATCTTACACGTATGATCGCACCGGCTTGTTTTCCAGACGTTGTAAGCCGCAACTTTGAACACAATTATTTAAGATAAAATGCGTTTCCGGGTATAAGCCATTTGTGTTACTGTTGGTCAAATGAAACTATGTCTGGAGTTTGGGCACTTTCCGAACACGCTGTATCGACGACTATGTTTGAAAGAATGGTTAGAAGAGGTCAGATCCATCAGGATGAATACAGAATACTAATGGTTGTAATTCATCTGTATGGATGTGCACAAAACGTTTATCTGTCACAAACGTTAGCATACCTACGATAGGTCCTAACGCGTGCCATCTGAACACAGTAATACACACGATGCAGAACAAACAACCTTTCGTGTCGATCAATGAAATCCATTGAATCCCTGGGTTTTCCCCAAATGAGTAATCTTACACCACCCCCCCTCCCCCCCAATTAGTTGGAAACGCGACTCATCAGACCAGGGTGGCTACTCGCTTCCAGTCGTCAAGTACCCAATGACGGTGTTTCTGTGCCCATATGAGGCGTATGCCTTGGTATTTCATGTAGGCAACGATGGTACAAGCTGTCCATGATAAACTTAGCACTTTTGAAACCAACCTTTGAAAATGTCACTGCCCCGACCTACGTGCATTTTAACAGGTGCGTTAACTGCCATGCGTCTAATAACGTTAGTAACGACGGAGGGAAAGTGGTTCCGTGTCTTAACGCATAATTAGTAAGTGTGACGTAGAATTAGTCATTATAAAGTGTAAGATGAACATCTGTGAATATTAAAATTATTTTTTATGCATATAAGTATAAGAAAATTTGCATAATAATTTTTTTTTCCAATAATTTCACAGTTTTACTTGACCGACACATAAATAAAGTGATCAGGCCCCCATGGCTTTGTTATTTTGATAATTGGTGGAAGGTTACACAACCTTAATACGAATGATTTTAACCAGGTCTTTCAGAAGTTCTCGGCTCACTATGAGCAGCCTTTACTCATGTTGGGTGTTGGCTCCTAAAGCCCTTATTACGAGGAGTACGTTGCACAGTCATCATAAATGTGTTTCTTTGAAGACCCGGCATTAGTTCGTTCAGTTACAATGTCTGACATATAGGACGCAGCACAGTAAATGGTTTCTCTACACGGCAGAAAATAGCGTCGAATAAAAGAAGTCACTCACGTGAGACAGATATTCGTTTTTGAGCTTTGTCTCGGAGAGGAAGAGCGGCAGCTTCCCCTCACAGGATATTTAGTTTATTTGGTAGAGTTGTAGCACTTACTCTAAGAGTGTAAAACTTACGCGCCACTGCACTGTGTCCAGAAGGGAGAAGAGGAGGATAGATGGTCAAGTTACTTGGCTCGCCACACCATGGTCACAGAATTCTTGGCAAACCAGAAGAGAAACAATCCCTTACAATTTTTCTACTACTCGCATTTCGTCTATTTTTCCAGGGTTTACATACTTTTCCATTTTAAATATCGTCGTTAGTAATTTTCCTTTCGAATCTGATCCTCTTTTAGTTGCATTTTCAGTGCGATATGTGTTTCGTTTTGAAATTATAAAAAAATTAATTACCTTTCCTACAGTATTTTTCCCTTCGCTATGAATCTTGGGACGTCTTTTATTACAGGATACCATGCTTTAACACAAGCAGTAAGCTATATAAGGTAATTCACAAAGAATAATGTGCATTTCTTGAATAGGAGAAAACAAACGATTGCTTAAGCGTCATCAATTCGCTACAAAACGCTCTGCATTCACTAAAAACACTCTGCATGAAAAATGGAAGACTTAAGTTTGCGCCGTCGATCTTTGATATGCTCCCGGAGAATGTGCTATCACGATACCGGGAACCGAAGTTCCCACAACTCGCTTGAGTGGGCTAACAGATCTGTTTTGCAGCCCGACGAACTTGGGTCAAATCATGGAGCCGGAGGCGGGCCGCCGTGTTTCTGTTTGAGCTGGGCTCCATGGCCGCATTTGAAGTTGTTAACCACTGTTGCCATCTTAATACTTTACTTGTAGGTCTATCAGCAGGGGAATGAAGCGTGTTTTAGTGTCGTGATGTCTGTAGAACATGTTGTAGTGTTGTCGGCAATTGGCTAGTTAAACTCGTGTTGAAGTATGTGGGTGAGTCCCTACAACCCGAGCTACTGTTCATTGTCGACCCTGCGTGCCATCACTAGGTCTTGCGGCACTGCCAAGTCAAGGGTCCGGCCTCGCTGATTGTTTCCTCGTGTAATTTCATCGTGTAGCGTTGGTGAAGAGAAGTAGGATGTGATTAGTAGACTGTATTGGCGCTGTAAGTACCAGGACTGTTGTCCGCCCTGGTTAAAGCTAGGCTAACTAGTGTAGGAGACGTACTAAGCCTCCCGCATAGCATGGTTTGTATTTCATGCCTTAATCCTAAAACCAGCGATGACGTCTTGAGTCAATATATTTCAGTAATGTTTTAAAGATTATTTTTAAATTGAGAGGTTAGGAATAAAAACCAGGTAAGTAACACAATGCACTTGCCTACTTTTTGTCCTAAAGGAAATTACATTTTACAAATAGAACAAGTGATTCCTGTATATATAGAGCCACATGGATCTTATATCACATACCTGATGTTTTCCCAAACATTTGACATACTCTTCATGTGTGACACGCACTTAACTCAATTTTTACATGTATGTCACTTACCTAGTTTTTTGTTCTCAGCCACTAAATTGCTACTTTGCTTTGAATATCTTTAATTTTCATATAATTTTTCACATTTTAAATTTTGTAATTTTTTTTAGATTTTAAATTTTGTAATTTTTTTGCGATATTTTCAAATTTCTACAAACTTATTTTAAAACTAAGTAAGTACAGTGCCACCTAACCCTTACCGACCATGTGTGCCCCTAGACATGTATTCCTGACAACAGTGGAGGGTTTAACTGTCTGACAGTGCACCCACATGACCTGCCTTGACAGAGAATGAAAATTAGCCGTGTGGGAGGACGGTGTGGGTGTGTACAGCGCTGTGCATGTCTGCGCAGTGCGGGGGAATGTAATGAAGTGAACTGTGAACGCCTAGGGCGAAGTAGTTGTGTTATATTTTGTCCCGGACAGATCAGATAATCTTATCTGACCAGGAATCTGGACGTTTTCGCCTTGTACGCAGCACTGGTTATACACGAAAATATTGCGTCACTGCTTCTCGTCTCCGATTGGCCCGCCCAGACTCCCCCACCTTCGCTCGCTCTTCTTGAGCAAGGTGCTGAGCCAGGTCAACTCAAGTGACCGTATTCTTTCCAGATGTTTTGTGAACTTTGCAGAGCTAAACAATCGTCCTGGCGTCAAAGGTGGTTTTGCAGAGTTAAGTAATCATCTTGGTGTCAAAGGTGGTAAGACACTGTCATATATTTGTCTGTTATTTCCTCTTTCTGCCATTTCCATGAACATTCTAAAATACGATTTGCGTTTGGCCGTATCTACTTATCATTTTATTTCCTTTCTCTGTTTACATATATATATATATATATGTGTGTGTTGTGTTTTGTGTGTGCTTTCTTTCTCTTCCCCACCTTTTTCTCAAAAGAAAATGAAATACATACCAGTTATTGGCTAGGTCCAAAATATCAAACAGTAAATTAAATGTTGTCATTCAAATTAAAGTTTCTTGCTATCTGGAATAAAAATAATTACTGTATAAAAATTTAATACTAATAGGGTATATAGTGTATTTTTATTGTTCAAGAAACGGAATATGCTGTAAAAATTGTTGTTCTTATTTTTATGCTTTGATACCTCGCAGCAGTATCGTATTACGTAAAGCAAGATTTATATGAATAATAAAGTCCGTTAGTTCACCAGAACTTTTAATTAACTGCTTATGTACGTGTACCGCAATTTGGCTTTTGCAATTTTTTAGCTACTAACTTAANCGTGTACCGCAATTTGGCTTTTGCAATTTTTTAGCTACTAACTTAAGTCCTATCAATTAAATGAGACCCACACCGCGTATTTTCAGATACCCAAGGGAGACGCGCTCATTAATGCCCACATGGAAATGCGATAATGGAAAACTGGTGCAATATTTGCTGGCGGGTGAAAGCAATATCCGCCGGAAAAAAAAAACTTTTCCCCTGCAGTATTTACGCTTGAAACAACCATTCTAATCGAATGAACTCAATATTTGTGTATTTGTTATAACGGGGACTTTGTTTCTAACTTGTGATTCATTCAATCAGTACTTATTTACCCTATTATGATTCAGTGTATACAATTGTTTACATGACGCTCAGGATGAATATTTTTTGCTAGTACCTACTATACATTGCGAGGCTCAACGCTCAGTTATCTTCCCTGTGGATAACTGGCTCGTTAACTGTGTAACTGTTCTAGGATAGGAATGATTCTTAACCCCATAGCCGAACATAAAGCTTACAGCTCAATTGCCGTCAAATGAAACAAATGCTCTGTCGGTTTAAAGTACAACAAACACCAAAAAATATCTTATTTGAAAAACTTGTAACGATAAGTTAAAACGGGTCTATAAAGGGTAACTTGCCCCGCAAATGCACATAGGTAGCTTGCGGAACTTTACAAAGCCTAACTTAAATATTCGTCCACTCTTAGCACAGGGTTTCAACTCAAGAGACTCCGAGCCGTAGTCCAGCGCGCTATATTTTGTGCTACTACAGAATCCAGCTGTCATCAGAAATAATTTTCGTGTCCGAAAAGATATAAGATATGCCGTAGAATAGCCTTTTTGTTTTAGGCAAACCTATGATGGAAACCAAATACGTTATTATTTTGGAATGTAAAATCTTTACCGTGATACAGTATAATTTATCTGGGGAACCAATAACATTTTTAAGGCCACTTGTATGTTCTAATAACGAGGTCTTTCATCGTGATTGTCAACTTCATAAAAATTGAAAATAAGTTCATTTCGCGGCTCGCGAGGAACTGAACTGCGTGGGGGGCTAATGTGATTGCCTGGAACGTTCCCCAGGGGAAAGTAAATCATCAAGCTACATGGTAGTGAAAGGCCGCTCTCGTTCACTCATTTTATCGTCGACGATGGAAATCGCTTGAAATGCCTTTTTCACTGGGAATTTTCTTTCAGCTGTGGCAGTCGTCCAGCTACTGGTTTGAGTGGTTTTTCGATGGTACGCGGGGGAATTCCACAAGATTAATCATTTTAGCCTGGCTGTAAGACCTCGCCCGCATAATTTAAATTGCATTACTTATTTACAGAATGAATTTCTCGTCTCTTTTTGAATACAGGAAGAATATTAATTTAATTCAATCGATAGTCTGTGGCTGCAGATTTATCACGAAAAGGTAAAGTGAAAAAAAGCATATAACTTAGGGCTTATGGTAATTACTAAGAAAGTATTCCTCTGACAGTAGCGCTCAGCCACTAGTTTTTTTGCACGTGTTTAAAAAATTTGTTAATGGTTGAGCACTGAGAATCTAGATATTACATAGAAGAACTGCAGGAACTGCAAATACTGTCGCTGTTATCAAATTATTCCACTCAAATAATTATTATTTTCACAATTATTTTACATTATATTTCGTGACGAGGAATCACATTTGGCTTCTTATAGACGGATTATTAAGCAGCATGACTGAAACGACAAAAATCACAACTTATTATTTTATATACTCCGTCATTTTCGAGAAATTCATGAATAAGTGTCAAAGTCAAGCGTTACAGTATCTGACTAGTATGCAGCAAGTACAAAACTTAGTACGATACGGATGACGCAATACCGGGGCATAAACTCCCTTGAATGTGTTACTCATCAATGTATTTACTTACGATAAATGTAAAATATTATGATATATAATTTTATTTGTTTGTATTCCGTTAATGTGGTATGAAATATTGAACATTTATGTAATTTCACCTTACAATATCATCCTCTTCCGTCTTCAAAAATGAGGTATTCGTTTGAGGAAGAAAAGTAAAGTTGTTTTGTTGTCTTATTATAGTAGAATGGTCAGACTGCGTTCGCAGTATTCTACAAACAGAGATGCCAACGAAATCTCAAGTGCACTGTTCGACTACTTATTTGTATGTATGATATACAAAATAATTCCTGCAAATGTCACTATATAGAACATATTTTATTTTCTTAGTAATATGTAAGTTAATCCCTTACGTAGAAATACATGGGTGTTCATGCATGCGTACTTAATCATTAGTAAAACATAGCCAACAATTACACGTGCATATAAGTTTCCGTGTTTGCCTTCAAAAATCATAAAGTGGGACGTATCTGATAAAAGCCATCACCGCCACCGCCTATCTCTCATACGCCCCCAGAAGGCCGTGCTGTCACAAGACCAGGAGCCCAAGTTCCCATACCTCCTTAAGTGGGTTTGCAAATCTAGTTGCAGCCCGACGCACTTGGGTCTAATCACTGAGCCTGCCGTGTTTATGCTTGATCTGAGCTGCGGGCTCGTATTTATTACTGTTAATCACTGCTTCTATCTTAGTAAACTTACGTGTAGGTGTATTGGCGAGGGAGCGAAGCTCCCCGCCAGTCTCTCGACCAGCGAGTTGATGTCTGTAGAACATGTTGTAGTGTTGTTTGCAAGTGGCTAGTTAAACTCACCTGTAGTGTGTCGGTGAGTCCCTACAAACCGAGTCACTACTCCCGACAACCCAGCTAGTTCATCATCAGTCCTTACGGCAGTGCAAGTCAAGGTGCGGCCTCGCTCTTATTCTCCGGTCATTTCATCGTGTGGCGTTTGTGAATAAAAGTTCCACTTCCGCAGTTACATATACGCGTACATACACACAATGACAAATTGGCAATGCAGAACCTAAACCAAATTTCATTACACCTGGAAAATTAGCGAAATTTTTCGGCCGGCATTGTGAGTGTATTTTCATAGTGAAAACGATTTCAAAACAATTATAGTAGCATTGCTAAAATATTTCAAAATGGAAGTTGCAAGAAAATTGGAACAGTTTAGTTGAGCTCCCAGTGTACCAATGTTTGTCCAATACATAGTAATACCAGCCAAAAGAGTAGTCGTGAATGCTACAGACGAATAACATCAAAGAAGATGTGTACACCCGACGTGATTGACATATCGGTCCTCCAAACAGGTGCGGACAAAATTAAGTAATAACTTTCTGACATAACAAATAAGCATACTGTCTTCTTCGATATAGTAACAAATAATGTTATTGGGATTGTCGGGATACGTAGGGTTTGGTCAGTTTTGGCGCAATGCATTTTAAATGGCGCAGTGTGGGTTCGGTGGATTCAGTTCATTCACGCTCGAAAGCTGTAGGGTGTGATTGGACGTTCGTGCCCTCGTCTGGGGATTGATGGGTAGGTCGTCTCGTATGCGCGCAGGGACCAAGACGCCGTCTACAAGGTAGACTTCTCTTGTCACCTTATTTATGAGTAAGCATCTACAGATAATTTTTCAACATTCCTTCTCGTCCTTGATCATTACGCATTAATTTCTCCTGTAACAAACCTGAGCTATTAATTTTTTTTTTCTGTGCACTTTAATTTATTTATTTTCTTTCGTTACTAAGAGTATATATTTCGGTATCCATCTCAGTGTAATCTGTACTCTGTTATGAATAACAAATTCCATCAAGTTATCAATAACCTAATCTCCATCACTGCTGGTTTTAAATATTAGATACTTGAAGTCATCCATCTATGTCAGCCAGTAAACTCGTAAAAAGATAAATTAATTTCCGATAAACTTCACGAGCCATCACAGAATTTGTACTTGATGTAAGCCTCACTTTGCCAGTGATATTTATCGCCATCAATTTGCCACCTCTTATGTAGTCTGTCATAGCGGTATTAAAAGAGAACTTTCGTAGCTACTGTTAGACATTATAACCAGTAGGTGAATTTTCGCGCATTTTTGTTATCTCAATTTTAATGTACAGTAGCCTACGCAAACGTTACACTTACACCCTTACAGATCCACTTCATTGTATGGAGTTAGGTGTTGAAAATAAGAAGCTTTTTGATGCATACTATACTTAAGAGGCCATTTCAGTGTTTCATGCGCTTTACGCAACCCACAACAAACCCCCATTTACTTCAAGACTGTTTTTGTTATGATTCTAGCAGAAGAAAACATTAAAAGTTAGAAATCACCTTTGCATTATTTTTAACGTTCAGTAGCTCTAATTTTAAATGCGTTCTCAGAAATCGGGCGCAATTAATGATTTAATCGTAATCTTCATAATTGCCCTTAGTCTTCAAGTTTATGATAAACCCATCAATTATCGCCAATTTACCTGGGAACGCATTTCAAACTGAACCGACTTCACTTCTAATAGAATAATATATTATTTCTAATAATGTAACACGTTTGTGCTAAAACGGTAACAAGCTGAAACTGTCGTTGACGCGTGAAGTTAGGTTACGTGTTAAATAAGGGACAGTAGTTGTGTGCTTGAGTTTCCACTCTTTTCGTAGGACTGGATTCTTGTTTGTTTTACTATTTATTTCGGTTGAGGTGGTCCTATAACCTAAATAAACAAAACCACGTCAATTAAGAAGGATAAAATAATTTCTTTACAAACTTCGACGCCCACTTCCAGCTTTTAAGAAGAGTGAACACAATCACGACAACATATTTAATGTAACATATCTAAAAGCACAAAGAAATTTTATCATTTGTAAAATAATTACTATAGTAAATTTATAAAGTCATTAAGTCGACATAAATTTGGTTATAAATTATAAAAATGTATGTGTTGATATTTTTGAAACATGGCAGAAATTTTGGACATCTAATGAGAGAAAAAATTTAGTTTACAGTTGGAATATAGAAGTCTCATGGCATCGTTGTAATATTTTTACATATGGCGGAAAGATATCAACCTGTACCGGAAAGAAGAGCTTTAGTCAGAAAAGAGTGAAATAACCATGAATAAACTGTACGTGCATAGTCTTGACGTGTAAGTTCAATATCTGACTAAGGTAACAGCTGTCATTGGATAAACTGCACCGGTTATAAGACTAAAGGCTAAAGGAGATGTGAAGATGTGGGCGTAACCAGGGAAGATGAGTTTATCACGAAGTTGGAAATACTGCTGTTTGACACTGGCCTTCCTTCGCGGAATGCGCGAGAAACTACCAGCTGCTCGTGGCGTGAAGAGAGTCCTGGAACTGTGCAAGGAAATTTACGACGACATCGCTGTTTGTACGGTCAAAATATCATCCTCTTCTCATTACACGTTACACAACACCAAAGGAAAATTTTCCTTCTACCGCGTCTACGCTTACTGAAAAGTATAAAAAAATGTGGCAAAAATCACTTCAACTGTATGCCTGAGAATGTATTCATCACTTAATTTAATTTCTTACTTCTTGTGCTTAGTTCATTTCGGTTTTAAAACTCTTGAGAACTTTCAACAAGGCCGTTAATCACCCCTGTAACAAAGTATCACGAGCGAACTCTTAAGGGGTGTATAGGACCTCTTACTTCTGCACCCTACAACTTTTAAAACACTCAATAATACCACAGGGTTGTTTACTGGCAAAGCTCGTGCTATAATACTCTCTTTTACTTTTCTAATGCTTGTTGAAACTAAAATATGTAACCATCTCTTTGACTTTTGAAATGCGTGTTGTTGGGAGATGTAATTTTTTCTTTAAATATATGTATTCTAGGTTTTTATTTTGAAAGTTTTTTAATGAACAGAAATTTTGTAATTCGTCACTCTACGTTATTTAGTTTCAACATCAATTACAGACAACATTTTACAAAATAGTTCAAAAATTTCGTATAAATGATTGCTTTAAATCTGTACACAGGAAGTAAGCTACAATTTAGGTTAAATTTAGGTTATACGACTAAACTTGTATTCTAAAATATGAATTCATTTACAGTTACTTTGGATTCATACTTAATATTGATTGTTATTTGTGGCCACTACTATACGATAGGTTATCGTTATTGATTCACAGAACAACGAGTAACAATTTAAGTTTAATTCACAAGACATTCAAAAATGCATGCCAGAACGTAGGGAAACTCTGGTAGTTCTGTGTTTCATTTGAAGGTTTGTACTATTGTTTAACCACATACTGTAGATAACCCTTGTCTTTGTCTTAGAAAAGTAAAGCAACTTCTGCACGAATTTCCCAATTTGTAAACAAAAAATATGATAAAATCTCACGTAAGTTTAACCTCTGTAGTTGCTACCAATAGAATGTTTTACATTTTCATTTATAATGTGTGATCCTTTTCTATATTTGACCAATAAACTTGAAGCAAGAAATTACATTTTATCAAATGTAATTATAATGAAATGTATATTTCCAATAATTAATTATTTAAAGTTTATATTAAATATACTTTCTATTAACTACTCTCGTGTACTGAAAATAGTTACTTCTAAAAAAAATTTTATTTTCTAGTTTTAAGTCTGCAGTGTTCAGAACAAGGTGACTGCAACACTTAAAGTGATGTATCCTATAATTTTGGTGATACGAAAGAAAAAACGTATTTTGCATGGTATAACTGTTAATTAAAGTACGTAATTTTTATTGTGAATTGTAGGTTTCGAGAATTCCAACGAAAGAATTCAACGAACATTTTTACAGAGCGATGGGGGTCAGCCAGAACTCAGACTAACCCAATTTGTATGTAAAAATCGAGCCAAATTTGACTCTACGCCAACTGACACAAAACCAGAAAGCGGAACGCCAGAGGTTGCAAAATAGCATTATCGCTTTTTCGAAGTGATGATTTAAAAATTGAATCACATTTTAATCATACATATGTTCGTGGTTTTGTACAAGGATGGCAAAAATTATGGCCGAAAATAAACTGCCATTTATGCTTTTTAAATAAAAAATTTACCACAAGTAGTTAAATTATTGAGTTATTTAGCATATGATAAAAAAAATAATAAGTACCGAAAGGAAAATAATACTCCATGAATGCCCTTTTAGAGACTTCGGGGTTGACATTAGTTCTCATAGACGTAAAAGTGTGAACTGGAAAAAATGCACGTTACAAAGACTTCATTACTGTTTTGAGATCTCGATGCCATTAAGAACATTGGAAAATTTAAATAACCGCTAAAATGGTGAACGTTTTACAGACTTTGGGAAATTGGTCGCTTTAGTCACCCGATTAAGTGAGCATGGCAATAAACTCTATTAGGAAACGACATAGCATGCCATCGATATAACACGGAGAAAACTACAAACTTTCACTTTGTTATGTTGGCAGACTATGCGTATAACATTTCTAGCAGTAGTTTCATTTTAATGAATGGCGTAAATTTTCTGGGTATGATTGAATCGTTTATTCATACTTAACACTTATTTGCAAAAATATGTTCACCCTGAAGGTGCTATAACAGGGGCACATATGTGCGTACAAGCACAGTACATGTTAGTATGTACATAGAAAACATCAAAATATTGCACTACACCAAGCATGTATTGCAGGGAACCAATGCTTGCCCGATGCAATTACAGTAGTATGGTGTTGGACCACCCGTAGCACGGAGAAAGGTGGCGATACGGTCGAGCTTGGAGGCATACAGATGTCGTATGTTCTCCTGAGGAAGATCATGTCACAGTTGGCACAACTGAGCCTTCAAATCCGCCGTAGTTTCCTCTGGCCGAAGTTACCGTCCTCTGATCCCAAACGTGCTCGATGGTCGAGAGATTTTGGGGACCTTGATGACCAAGGAAGCATGTTGACATCACGAAGGCAGGTGTGAGATACCCGTGCCGTGAGAGGTCGGGGAATAATCCTACTGGAAAACGGGGTTGTCAAGCAGTACCAAGAAGGGGAGCGCACGCGATCGCAGGATTTCTTTCACGTATCGCCACGCCGTCAGGGCTCCGTCAGTCACCATCAGTAGGGTGCGGTAATCGCAGAAAGTTACACAACACAGCTTGGCACCTCTCGTTGGGGTGGTTGGTGTGCCGCTTTACAATGAAGCGTGGATCACAGCGCTTGTCACGACGTCTCCAGACTCGAGTTTGGCGGTTGTCTGTATCCATACAGAACCGTGATTCGTCACTCAATACCACTTGTCGCTAATCCGCAAGCTGTCATGCTGCTCGTTCCCGGCAGAAGGTCACACGTGTCGTACGGGATGCCGCGACCGCAGGTCCCACTCTGCTAGCCGCCGGGATATGGTACCGGTGATATATGAAAAAAATATATATAAAATACGAGGGCCGATTAAGAAGTCTTGGTAACTATTGTTTATCTTCCGAATATGATCCAACACAGGAAATGTACTATGTACATGAGAAAGTGTACGACAAGTATGTTTAAAAGTGGACACCAGATGGGGTATGGATACAGGAATGTCCGGCAAGGAACAAAGACCAATTTGCCAGCTTGAAATCACCGTTTAGTTGATTTATTCTCGTACAGCCTGAATGGGTACGTATAGTACGTGTACAAGCTCTTTAACATCTTGCAAAGTGACCTCCGAGGTTGTCCACGGTTCGTTGCCAGCGATGAGGCAATGTGCGCCACCTCTCGTCGAAATGCTGTGACGAAGTCTGCCTCATCGCTGGTAACGAACCGTGAACAAACTAGGAGACTACTTTGAAGGATGTTAAACAGCTCGTGCACCTACGATACGTTCCCGTTCAAATGAACGTATACAGGTTGTACGAGAATATATCAATTAAACGGTGATTTCAAGCAGCACATGGTGCATTACCTGTGTTGGATCATTGTTGGGAGATGAACAATAGTTTCTATGACTTCTGAATCAACCCTCGCATTAAAAAAAATGTTTGACTATTTTTAACAATTTTTTTTAATGCATGAGCTGTTATTTGGTAATTATCTATGTGTCAAGCGGTAGCCCACGGCATTAGTTAACGGTGTATATTATTTTTAATCTGTACAACTTAAAGTATTTATTTATTATTATGGCTGCAGCAAAAAACAAAAAAAATTGGATTTTGTATCAAATTATTAAAAATATATAAAGTGTAGAATTGGTTTTAATCGAGGCAAATATCTGTGCATACAGTGAGTACAAGCTGAATAATGTTTGTTATAATTATAAAATAATTAATTTTTTGGTATCAAACGCCGTTAAGGCAATCGCCTAATGAGAAGTATGTCTGTGTGAGTGAGGCAAATTTCGATTGAATACTACGGGGGACGCCGACCAGCGTATGTAAAGCGATATCGCCTCTACNACAGAACCGTGATTCGTCACTCAATACCACTTGTCGCTAATCCGCAAGCTGTCATGCTGCTCGTTCCCGGCAGAACGTCACACGTGTCGTAAGGGATGCCGCGACCGCAGGTCCCACTCTGCTATCCGCCGGGATATGGTACTGGTGATATATGAAAAAAATATATATAAAATACGAGGGCCGATTCAGAAGTCTTGGTAACTATTGTTTATCTTCCGAAAATGATCCGACAAGTACGTTTAAAAGTGGACACCACATGGGGTATGATGCAGGAATGTCCGTCAAGGAACAAAGACCAACTTGCCTACTTGAAATCACCGTTTTATTCATTTATTCTCGTATAGCCTGAATGGGTACGTATAGTACTTGTACAAGGTCTTTAAAATCTTGTAAAGTGGTCTCCGAGGTTGTCCACGGTTCGTTGCCAGCGATGAGGCAATGTGCGCCACCTCTCTTCGAATTGCTGTGACGATGTCTACCTTATCGCTGGCAACGAACCGTGAAAAAACTCGGAGACTACTTTGAAGGATGTTAAACAACTCGTACACGTACGATACGTTCCCGTTCAAATGAACGTATGCAGGTTGTACGAGAATATATCAAGCAGCCATGTTTGTCTTTGTTCCTTACAAGACATTTCTGCATCCATACCCCATGTGATGTCACCTTTAAAACGTACTTGTACACTTTTAACTGTACATGGTACATTACCTGTGTTGGATCATTGTTGATAGATGAACAATAATTGCGATAACTTCTGAATCAGCCCTCGCATAAAAAAAATGTTTGCCTATTTTTAACCTTTTTTTAAATGCATGAACTGTTATTTTGTAATTTATCTGTGTGTCAAGCGGTAGCCCACGGCATTAGTTAACGGTGTATATTATTTAAATCTGTACAACTTAAAGTATTTATTTATTATTATGGCTGCAGCAAAACAAAAAAAAATTGGATTTTGCATTAAATTATTTAAAAAATGTAAAGTGTAGAATTTGTTTCAATCGAGGCAAATACCTGTACATACAGTGAGTACAAGCTGAACAATGTTTTTTTGTTATAATTATAAAATAATTATTTTTTTGGTATCAAACGCCGTTAAGGCAATCGCCTAATGAGAGGTATGTTTGTGTGAGTGAGGCAAATTTCGATTGAATACTACGGGGGACGCCGACCAGCGTATGTAAAGCGATATCGCCTCTACGCGCTACACTAGTTCGGTAGAAAAACGCTTTTTTCAAACATTCTGCAATGGTATATTATAAATATATAAACTGATAGTAGATATAAAAATACTAAGCCAAAGCTTTTATGAAAAGAATAAAGAGTACAAGTTAAATATATAATATAATTTTTTTAAATGTTTTGAAGGAAAAATAAGTTTATAAATAGAATTTTGTTTCTATTTTTTTTTGTGTAGTGAAACAATATTTGAGGTATTTATTACTTGAGGTGTTTTCCATAATTTAATCAATGTTTTGAAGTAGGCCAAAAAATTTTACAAAACAGTAAGTATGAGCAGTGACGTTATAGCTATTGAAGAATACCGCACAAAGTTATCATGAGCAGACGATTGATTTTCAAGTACTTCGAGTCAATATATGAATTTTGTCTTGAGTTTTGATGTTACTTCAGCAGTACTGTACTAACCCGTACATGTTGCTATTGAAGTATACAGTTACGATTCCAAAATTACTTGAAAGTTATTTATTCTCTGTTATACTGACTAGAGTAATTAAATTTCTCTATTTTTTTACACGCTAAGTTAACTTGCATTAGCTTTGAACTACAATATATTTATGCTTAGGCCACCAACTGTTGCCGTCCTATACAATGGAAAAAATATTTCAGAGCTTAAATTCACATAATAACAAAATATTTAGCCCAATACTGCAGAAATATTTTATGTATATGCAAGTACGCCGGATAACACTATTGGGGTTCGACTGCAAACATTGTTCTCATTTGAACAAAACTATCTCCACGTGGCATTATCGACGACCACCTGATCGGACAATCTCTACTATGTAACTGATTGATCGAAGAGCTTTAGTATGAATTTTCGTTTAAGGGATTGCCTGCGTTATTGATCGGTGTATCACTTATTGTTGAACATGGATGTGCCAATACAAGGATGTGCCTATATGCAACATATAACAATAGACAGATTGGCTATAATTACTCCATTAAATGGACTGTGATCTCCCCTGACCTAATACAAACATTTTTTTTTTCGTGCGTGGCCATTTCAAACGTCTGGTATACGATACCACTGTAGAATAAGAGAACTTTTTGCCACGAACCATAGATGCCGGTGACGTTACTCGAAACGCGCAGACATCTTTTGTAGAACCCGGAAATGCTTCCTGGTCTGTTGCCAGTTATCTGTCGACGTCAGAGGTCTCGCCTTCGAAGAATAATTACTGTTAGGGGGCTTCGTTACTGGAATAAAAACGTGATTAAGGTATGAGGTACGAATATTTATTCCAATCAATATCTGTAGTATACACGGCGAACAATAGTTGCTGTCATTTATCAGGTGTCACTCGCTGCACCAGCGATGGTATCAGTTTAAATGATGTTCCAACAGCCATGCATTATGGTAGGCCATTACTTTTTTACTGTACCTGCGCGGTAGACGGCCCCGTTAGCTAATGCAATACAAAATTGCATAGGTTTCAGGCGTTGCGCTGCAACTTTGCAATCCTCGTGTGCTGTTGCAGTGACAACCGCTGGCCCTTAAATGTTACACCAAGAAAACCTTTCCTGTTAATTTAAACATGAGTATTAATAAATTGTTTAAATAAATGTGTTATAGCTCTCGGTTATACAATTACTGCAATAACAACATGTTATCCACGATGTTACTCATAAAGGGAGATGATATCCCCAAACTAGTAGTCACACATTTAACATCTTCATTAAACAGTTGGGTATACTATATAGTTTTTTGTTTAAGTTCACGTGGTTTCTAATGCTTTTAATAAACTATTTTAATTGCCCTTCAATAATCAATTTAGAGAGTAAGTCGTGTTGTTTTCTGCCTCGTGTTCAATATAAAAAATCAGAAATCTTGAAAGTGTTGATCAGTACTAATCGCTATGCATAAACAATTATTTTTTGTGAAAAAATATGTATAATTAATTTTACAATAAAGATGTTTCGTTATGTTTAAGTACAGTTTACAAATTATAACGCATGTCGTAGGAAAATGTCGACATATTCCCTGCATTTGCATCACACCTGTACGACCACAGCCAGAAAAAATAAATATAAATGTACTAAATAAATTAATTTATTGTAGTTTTAGACAGGAGGGTGAACACAGTTATTTTCAAAATTGGTTTGTCTTGACTTATTTTTCAACTCATTATCTTATATGAACTATTGTGAAATTTTTTCTGCCAAAACAATTAACATATATTGTTTTTAGAACTCAAAATATTGTAGCTGCAAATTTTTCTGTCGAAGACTGGAGATTCTCTGTCATTTAGTCAATGAACATGTTATTGATGACAGCCTAGCAATGAAATGTTTGTCAGTTTATTTGACAACAATAAAAATGACTGATGATTTAACACTGTTACTAAGAGTGCAAATAAATTCAAATTCAAAAATGATATAGTTTATAATATCTCAGGAACACTGTGAGGCGTGGTAGGAAAAGTACTCAAAAATGCTACTTTATCATTGACTTACTCTGTTTCAGAATAATGCGTTCTGGTGTGCTAAAAAGGGCATAGTCGTTATTAAATTGATGTACAGATTAATGATTCAACGTGTATCATTTCCGGCACTCTGAAATCCACTTCCTATTTGTGGCTTCCGATTCTGTCTAATATTGTTATTGCTCTTCCACAACTTTTCTGAACGGAGTGGCTCAAAGAGAATCGTAAAAAGCCAGGAATGGCCAGAGAAAGAAAAACCCTTGGCCGTTTTGAAAATCCTTAACTGTCTTCCTTCTTAATCGCACTCTGGATGGACAAAGAGACTTCAGAAGGAATGATATCACCGAGACTCTAATCTCAGACTAGGACCACATGCATTATCAGAGAAGCGTCAATCCGACTACCGACCTTGGATCTCCGACGTCAAACTGAGCAACATCAAAATCGATTTAGAGATGTCAAAGACGATGTCAGGACTTGGTTCTCAAACGGAGCAAAGTAAACTCGCCAGGATGCGACTGTGATGCATCAAGTCAGACAATAAATCACATTTTGAATAAATGCCATACAACAGTCCTCCATGGTGGTCAACAAGTACGCTTTTCTTCTTCGAGGGCAATCAAATGTGTTAATCGCCTGGTTATTAACTGTTAGTTTGCAGAGTCGTGTAAGGGTTGTTTTGTTTAATGTACACAAATACACAAACATACACGCACAAACTTATGTAAATGCACGCACCGGATGATTCTAAATAACACCGACAACGCTTCTTGGTACGTTGTGCGGGTTGGCAAAATGATAATTTTTTAAGAGGGGGTTCATATCAGGAAAAACACGGTTTGGGCTCTGTGGTGTGTCAGAATTTGAGACAACACTTCGGATATGATGATGGGTGCGCGTTCCACATTGTCACGAAACCGCCACCAGCCCAACAAGAGCATCACATTGTGCAGAGAATCACAAGAGTGGTTTGAATTGTCGACACCCTACTTGATTACAGAGCCTACATTGGCGGTGCAGAGATTGACGAACGAGTGGTTGTGCGCGCATGTGTGATAAGGTACTTCTTTGTCGGTACAGGAGTCTCTTACGCCGTACCCTTTATAGGACCTCAAAGAAAACAGCCGAGGGGTGTCAGATCTTAAGGCATGGTGGCCACGGAACAGGCCCCGCAGTGCCCAACACATCCTTTTCTGGACGTGGGTCCCCTCTTGAAAGATGATCGGTTTGCCAATGCGCGCAACTTATTAAGCATTGTCGGTGTTTTGAATCACCCAGTATTCCTGTGTGCCTGTATATTTAATTCTATGTTTATAATTTACGTTGCACGTAACATATTGTTTTTAACTTCCATTTTATTGTACATTTATCGGAGCTCTCCCTACATACGATGCATTTATTCAACGATTGTGAACTGAAACTCTCATAAACCAAAGGCCAGCCAAAATGATTGCTTTTTTTATCGGTTTGGAAGCATACAGAAAATATTACGTTAAAAATATAAAACGTGCGGTAGAATAATGAAAGCTTGTGAAGTTTAATTTTGCTGGTTAAAGCCACTGCTTCATGACTGTAGTATAATGCAAGGGAGGCAACAAACTGTTTGCAAACTTAATTAACGTAAGCCTGCGTCTATAAACAACACATACGTGCATATCTTACGCGAGATTTGAGCCAGTCCCTCGCCTCATGGTCTGAAATGCTTAAGTGGTTAACCTCTGGAGAGACAGTCTGCGTCGCAGGTTAGAAGGGCGTTTCAATTAATTTATTAAGAATACAGCTGAGATAATAAATACCCTTTAGCTTCTAGGAGAAGAATGTGATTGTTTGTGTAAAGTAAGATGCTGTCTCGCTCTCCTGGGATGCAAGCCATACAATGTTTTACAGCATTACGTGAACGACTTCCTGGGTATATCTAGGTTCAAAACGAGAGGTCTTGTCACTTCATTTACTGGAACGCCTTCCCGTGATACACCAAGCGGCATCCAGGGATGTTTATGTTGTGATCCGTGCCCCGGCAGGGAGAGGTAAATGAATCGTGACGAACGCGTCAAGTTGTTAATCGTGCGAGAGAAAATTGCGCGCATATTATTGGCAATATCCGGGCACCATCCATATTTTTTTTAGCTCCCATGGCGACTGTATATTTGAGAGCATTAATAACGCCACGGCAACGGGGCTAAATCAAACACGCTAGAACTATTAACCTGGCCCCAAATGGAAAATCACGCAAACTTTGTAGCGTTTTCAACTAGATTGAAACGTAATGTGTTTTTTTATGTACTGCACTGAGGAAATAGTATCCCTTCACTGCTACAATGTATTGCTTGGTACTTTATGTAAAATAAACTTTCCCGTTTAAGTAAATTAAATTGGTACAGTAATTAGTCTGTAAATGCGGAAAATGGCAACATCTATAGTTAATTTTATTCAGAAATACATAGATTATAAATATTATTGTTCAGCGGTATTCCATATCTTAAGTACTAGAAAAATCATTTTAATTCATATTTTATGAACATGAAAAGGCGGTAAGGTATTCACAATTAATGTTCGCATTTTGTGATAATCCGACATACGCACATATCAGTTGGAGAGCCACGTATTTCGTAAATTACATTTATCAACAATCCTGAACCAGGCTTGTCATTGATGGAGTTTAACCCATTAACGTATACATTAATTTTTCAGAGGAGATGTTGCAAAAGAGGGAATTTATGGCGTGTAACGTACTCTAGAATTCATTATAGTAACTGGTGCTTTCGAACGTACGAAAAGGGTTTCTGTAGATCCGTGGGAGAAGAAGCAACCAATTGCAACGTAGTTGGTGAGTCAGCAGCAACCAATAGCATCGCCCAGGGAAAGGTGCTGTCTGTATTGATGCTAGCTTCTGATTATGCACAGCAACGACCATGACTCACCTGTGCTGAAATGTGTCAGATGTGAACGAGTAACCTCTGGAGAATGTTTTATGGGGTTAAGGGTAAAAAATGGCTTCGTACTGACCTCCTGCAACATCCACGAGTCTAGTGTCTTCGATATCCATGCACGCAAGGTTATGAGGGTGCCTGGCCGATGTTGAGTTGCAACTAAGCGGTAGTTCGGAGCCCGCAATAATCTCGCAGGTCTCTTCTTCAAAATGTTTGTCCATAACCGTGTTAGGTAAAACACAAATTTTAAAAGTTTCTTTATTACGAAGCTCGTAAATGACATTGCTGCAAATATCAGATAGTGGGTAAAAAGTGGCTATTTGCGTGGGCGAACTGCTATTTTAGTTACATGATTGGTTTCGATAGCAATCCGGATGGTTTTTGCAACCCTTTGAAGCCAAGAGTGGATAATGGACTTTTTACTACGTGTTTTCAAAAGTATTACCACCCTGTTAGTTTTTTATTTTTTGTGGTCAGGTATCGTCAGGCCTGCTACAATTTATATGATATGTATTCCCTTTGAAAATTCCCTGCGTATTTTTTCACGATGGTCGTGTAACACGTTATCTTTTATTATATGTTTATTATTGTATTTTAGTCTTTCGGCTTCTTAAAAACCGTTTTAGTGTGGTCGAAGATTTTTGCCAGTGTTACTTGATTTCGACATGAATGTTCGTAAGTTAATGCAATATTTTTCTGTTTCCATCGAGTCGTTTCTGAAACCATTTTATCTACTAAATTTTAGCTCAATTGAGACTATTCAATTCTGAGACTCCATATTAAAAAATCTAGATACCATAATGCATGGCAATTTCATTCCCAAAACGTGTTGGAATTAAAGTAATTACTTTATTTTATATATTTTATTTCACTGCATATATTTGCGGTCGTATTGAAGTAATTTAAAAAAATCGCATCATCACACAAGCATAACGTTCTTGCCGAGAAAAGACTAGGAGATAACCTTAAAATTATTTTTTTTGGCATGAGTAAAAAATTTTGACAAGCAATATTCAGTTAATTTTGCATGTTACCAGCTGTTGGCTAATATATTATTGAAATCAACACATGATAAACTTGGCACCTCGCCATCAACCGGTGGGTGGACAGTATATCGAATAATAACATACAGCCACAGAGTAGATAAGTCTACAGATTCGAAATTCCATGAAGGTTCCTTGGTTGTGTACGCACCCGTTGTTTGACTGGTTACGGGAAGCTTTGGGAACGGATCTTTAGTTTCATTGGCTACTGTGTGCTGCAAAAGGGTTCTCTATTGGTTGGTCTTCTGGCTGGTGAGTAGATTATTACGATTGATATTGCAAGATGTAACTGGCCAGTGACGCCATTTTGCTGGCATGTGCGGCTGTAAATCGCGGAATAAGCGGATATTTCACCTCTGTATTATTAACTACTCTGTGACACAGCAGTTTTATTATTGCTTTGAAACAATCCTTGCGGGAGGGTATGGCGCTATTTCGGTTGCAACGGCCACGTGTAAATGATGTGCGATTGCAGGAAACCAAGATATCGTAATGGCCATGCCAGCGAGCGTTTAAACGGGGGCAGCGAACCTCCGGTGGAACGCCGACAGCCACTGCGGCCGCAGTTAGTACACGACGCAACATGTGTGGATTTGTAATCTAATTCCTCCCAGATTAACTTTGCCACTGGCAATGTTTCACCAACCCCTGCGTTCCCTATCTCGCAACATCACCAAAACTGTAGCAGTTCCCGTTACAACAGTTCGTGAGCTTGGGTGAGTGTTATAACTGTTCCCAACAAAATTCCCTCTCCGTCTCGTCTATGTCCCTGTCTATCATTTCACTTTTTTTTTTTTTTTTTACTGTCTTGTATTTATTTATTTTCTCTTTCAGTACTTCGTTTTATCAGGATCTCAAATAACGTTGGCAATAACGTTGGAATACAACTAGCAAAAATCACGGAATCATAAATATAATTATAGTTTTAATTTTACGCCTCTTATCCAGTATATTAATAAAAGTTCATGTGTACTAGTATGATTGCTATGGCAGTGATACTTTCTGAATTATCAAAAAATATTCTCTGAAGCTATCTATTGAGCTTCGCTATTAGCGAATTGAGACACCAAACGCCGCAAAAGCATGTATACCAGTCAAAGTATTTTTCAGGAGCGTATATGTTGTGACCTCGAAAAAACCTGCCTTTTCGCCTCCCTGGCCAATAGGGCTAACGCCAGCCAACTGCCAGCAACTTTTAGCAACCTTCACAAGATTTATTCTCCTGTTTTCTTTACTGAGAGAACTACTATTCAGAAATATTAAATGACAATTTTCTAGGTAATATGTTATGTCGGGCATAAAATGAATATTAACCCTACCTAGAACGTATATGCGCCCTATGGAAAAGAAACAACCCCGTTTTCTCTTGTTTACTTACATATATTAACGTATTCTTCATAATTATAAAACATTGAAGATGTACATTTAAATTTTCCAAATTACAAAAATTGCAATATCACCGCTCTACATTTGAGCTTAAATACAGAATTTTGTACAACATTCTTTTCACCTGGACATTCAATTATAATAGTCACGATCTATATATACCCGATAAAATTTCCGCTCTAAAATATGAGCGTTTATATAAAATTTTACAATACTTTCGGTACAGTAGTAACCGGAAAATTCTCCCTTTACAGAGATTTTCAAAACCTCATAAAATTTCACCCCAGTGTGAGTGAAAATGAAAACAGGCATAATTTTTTCCCTAAA
>NQII01007432.1:28635-62754 GCA_002778355.1 Clitarchus hookeri
GTATTATACATACTTATCTTATATCTGTGTGACCATGGCCGCTGACGGGAGCCGATTCCTCTCGTCCTCGACCCTAGCAAGTGTTTATAAACCCCTTCCCATACACGTGGAAAGGAAGGGTATAGATTTCTCCAGAATTACATTTAAATAAATACTTTCGGTCCAAAATTTCCGGCCACTTCGCATCATATAGGAATGGCCCACCAACTGAGCCAATATGGAAACAGTGACGTCATAACGCAAGTAGAGCCCCACACCACTGGAGCTAGGACCAGTCTTTATTCTGCAAACTGACGGCGTGGTAATGCTGCTGTACTCGTGGTCGGTGTTCATGCGTCGGTCCCCATCGGACCTCGAAGTCAACCGTCGTCGGCTGCCAGCTACGCCGGGCGATCCACGTATTCGCCCCGGCCAGCTAGCACAGCTGAACAGCGATGACAAATATCATCCAAGATAGGGATAGACATCTTGTAAAGTTTTTGGTGCAGGCGGTTAAAAAGGCGTAGTTTTAGATGCAGGGGAATCATTGGTGCCAGACACGAGATAACCCGGCGTCTCGTCGTGAACCCCTTTATTACTGCTAATTTTGGAAGTTGAGGGGAGGAAAGAAAATACTGTTAGACGGCTAAAGCTAAGAAAATAATCTTTCACTAGTGGTTATATCCGTTACTGCCAGTAACTCTTTGAACACTACGAAGGCTTTAAAGTCATTAATTGGCAAACATTTCCAGTCCTTATATAAAAGTTCGATTTTTGGATACGTGTATAAACATATCTGAGTGAATTTTAGAATTTAAAAAACACATTTCCTATGTTTTATAAATATCCAAAAAAAATTATCATGTATTTAATATAAATATATAAATTTCCACTGTTTTATTAATATCTCGTGATTTTCAAGATAATTTTGTTACGTAGCAAGTTCCGCAAAAATAAAATAATTCTCCGATATGAAAAAAATTAACATTTAATTATTTGATTTATTTATTTGTTAAACGCCATGAAAACTATTCTTTCCAGACATCATTATATATACATATATATGTATATATATTATACACACCTATAGCTTTCTTAGTGACTCCAATATATACATAAACAGATATGGCTCGAACGCAGTCTTGCATTTGTAACAGTAGTAAGAGAGACTGGGGAACGTGGAGATAGGACGCTTCTTTACTTAGCTGTAATGTAGTAGAACCACCTGCCGTGCAGAGAAGTCTGAGAAAGTAGTAGAAGGAAAAAAAAAAGGGGGGGGGGTTAACCCTTTAAATGTAAAGCTTAAAATTTTCCTAACTCCTAAGCCATCCTGTATCCTACGGGAATAAAATTTTTACTTTTTTATTTTTTGGGGGGCAGAAGTTTTAACTTGCTTTCAAAGAATGCTCCGCGCAGGAAAAACTTAATACAAAAAAAAAATACTGTAATTCAAGAGTTACGTTTATTTCTTCAATTTTGAAGGCGGGTTTACGTCCCATCCACTGGTTGAACAGTTGGGCGGCGAGGGTTGGAGTATTTGTGTCAGCAAATTTGTTTATAAATATTTACTAAGGAAAACTGCATTAAGAATGGCTGAAGTAATTAATTTTCTAATTGTGAGACTTTGTGTTAGCACAGAGTTTGACGCATTTTTCACTACCTCAGTGCAATCTTAATAATAATAGATGTTCCATTTTATTATATAATACATAAACTAATAACTCTTAAAATCCTAACTTTATTCTTTTATAATTTGATCGAGTAAAGTTTTACTACGGTAAAGAAAAACTACCGTAACGACGTAGACGGGTGGGATGATGTCAAGCAAAAGCACGTACACAAACCACAAGACATGCAATAGAGGTGACGTAATGAAGGCATTCAAGACTACTTAAATGAAAATAGTTGGAATGTATGCAATAACATTGTTTATATTGACTTTGGATAAATTTTCACTTCCTTAATCGAAAAATTCATGGGAAAGTAAACTGGTTTCAGTGAGTCAGTTTCATCATGTGCCGTTCTTTATGGTACTTGGGAGCTATAAGTTACAGTTATAATGTTTTCCACTGAAATTTTTATTTCACGGTTTAACCATGGTTGATACATCAATACTATAATCCTTTTTCAGCTGTTTAGTTCACATCATTATGTAAAACAAATCAACAAACATAATGAGCGTTCAGACATGTGTGTTCTTCATTTTAAATACATAGTTTTTTATTGCAGTTATTTGCTTCTTTATATTAGTATATAATATCAGTACTAAAAGATGTCAGTATGTATCCTTAAAACCCAAGTGAACGGCGGGAAGCATTTATGAAAGCACTTTGGACATGACTCTCCGCTTCGACTGCGGTTTTGCAAACTATCACATAATTGGCTATAAGCCACGAATTAATACTGCAACTTTCTTTTACTGAAACTCCAAAACTAAGTTACTGTAATTGTATCCAACCGCAAAAATTACGAAAATATTCGTGTTATTTCTAATTTGATTCTTTTTAAGTTCCTTTTTCTCCTTTTAACGAAATTTCAATTTTTTTTTTTTTAATGGCAAGGAAAATACCTAAAATAAGTTTTAACAAAGTTGTTTACATTAAAAATAGCATTTAAGTTGAAGAGAAAATAGATAAATGCATTCAGTTTAATTTACAGGCGTTGTAACTGCACGGAGTTGAGTTGAGAGATTTGTGGTGCTCTTAAGGGCACTGCCTACCGGCTGGCAGCTGCAAAATTTAAATAGGAAATCCCATGTTAAAGAAAATTCGCCTCAGTGCGTTAATTAAAAAAAAAAAGGCGTTTCAAACAAAATGTATTCTTTGTTAGTTTTTTTAGGAGATGTTCCGTACAGCGGAGATGTTTCCATAACATATATAGCATGTTGGAAGGAAGTTTGAAAATTAATGTTTTACGAGAAAGTACATACTGTCTATATATATTGAAAATATATGCAAGTAGGGATCTTCTCCTAAAAAATTTGTGAAAAATGCATTTTGTTTGAAACGCCTATCTTAAATATTAACGCACTGAGGCAAACTTTCCTTAACATGGGATTTCCTATTTAAATTTCGCAGCTGCCATCCGATAGGCAGTGTCCTTAACAAGTACAAAGGAAACGGTGTATACCCGAGAAAACTCGCCGACCAGCGGCATCGTCCGGCACGATTCCCACTTGGTGGGAGGCTAGCAGTCTAACCACTTGGCCACCGTGGCCCCTGTAACTGCACGGGATTAGACTTTATAGTTTAGGAAGTTGTACGACTAATCCTTATTCTGATTGTGTAAATGTTTGACTACATAAGAAGAGTGGCATTATTATATATAGTTATATATATATATATATATATGCTTAATTTTTCAATTAATTTTTATCTGCGTTTACTATGGGAAAACATGCATCTACCATACGTTCATTGATTTTTCGGTTCATTAAAAAAGCTGTTAAATTCTTCTTTATGAATGTAAAATTGCATGCAGAAATTTATTATAGTACATAAATAATAGCAAAAATATTTTGTATGGCTCTTATTAGTGTAGCGCTTGATAAAATTACCACTGCAAAGTGAGCGAATATTTAATTTAATTGTTGCACTAATTAAAACAGTAGCAACGAAATCTTGATATATACCACTACGCTTGTCTAGTAGATATGGCCGAGGATTTTGGAAATTACCAGGGATCCGCTATTGAAAATTAAATCAGTGTATCTTGAGGGACCATGCACTAGACATCATTGTACATTTCTGGTGGTTATAAGACATTAGTGAATAAGATCAGTATCGGAATAAGTGAGTTAGGTGATTCGTTTTGCTGACATCTAGAAAGAAAGTAGAAGTGGCGCTTTGATTCATATCCAGCTGAAGAAGATTGAATTATCTGACGTCTTCTCTGTAGCCAGGGATCGTATTGAAATCAGCCAGCTCAATTTAGCAGCATTATCACTGATACAGAGGTTACTCTTATCTTGAGTCTTATGTTCAAGCATCTGAAGGAAAAGTATTCAAATAAAAATCTGTGACAATTTATTTAGTACAATTGTAATATTTTAATTCATATTTTTTTATACGCTCATATATATGTTGTAGAGGCAAATGCCCTTTTAAGGCCGAACTAAAGCTGAGAAAATATCGAATTCAATGCCAAACTATAAATATTTTATTCGGAAATTAGTTAAAAAGGTATATTCATTATCTGATGTTTACACAGTTTTGTAACTATAGCGAATAAGAATTTTGCCTGGAAGAATTATTTATTCGTTCTTTTTATTTACTATTATCTCGTGTCAGTTGCCTTATAAAAACAGTTTATACTGCTTATTAAGTATTTGATTTGCAAATTTTACATGAGGATTATCATATATTTAATTTTAATGCTAATTAAATTACCATTGAAAATGAGTATTTATTCTGTTACCTCTGACCCCACCACTTTAGCCCGACCAATCATTCACCCACGCTTAATCCCTTACCACTACCGCTCTTGTTTTCAGTATTGTCCGCCAGAGTGTGCTGGTGTGGGGAAAGTATATAATGGGAAAAATGTCGACCTTCCGCACAGTTTCTCGTCTGATGCCATAGGTGACATATCGCTCTCTCACACCTCGTCTTTTAGCATTTTGACTGGTAAGTTAAGATATTTAATTCCATCAGGTCACAGGATATTATCATGCATGCACGCAATACGCATATATTTTCCCGCGAAATTACAAATGNTTTAATTCCATCAGGTCACAGGATATTATCATGCATGCACGCAATACGCATATATTTTCCCGCGAAATTACAAATGTACTTAAATTTGGAGTATCTGTTCGGGCCAACTAGTCTCTGGAAGAATATGTAACCTCATAAAATACGGTACTAGAACTTAGTTTTTTTTTCTTCATTATTCTTCGTTTGCATTCTCCAAATGTGTTTGAAGACACGAAAAGTTTGAATGTTTGAATAATTTAGATAGTCACATATAAGTGTGTAAAATGTGGCATGGTAATTGCTAGGTGCGATAACTTGGCGAGGCATGCAGCAACCTGCGTAGCTGTATGACCTTCACCTGCCAAAATCCGTCCTGTACAGTCTCCTTCACCGCAGNGAGGCATGCAGCAACCTGCGTAGCTGTATGACCTTCACCTGCCAAAATCCGTCCTGTACAGTCTCCTTCACCGCAGTGTATGGGTGTAATTTGCAAAAAAAACATGGGTTCAGGATGAGCATCCACCATCCACGGTCGTTGGTAGTGCGGGTTCTTAGCACCGTCCCAGACGGTTGGTTAATGTCAATGGTTTCGTTGAGGTCCAAACTGCATTCAATCACATTCTAAACATCTATGCCTCCACAATTAGAGCGGGTATTCGAAGGATATTTGCACATATTTTACTCGAATGGGGAGAAACATCGCCGTTAGTTCTCTACATAAACACACTCCCAATAAAATGTAATATATGGCTCAAATGCAGCATTGCAAAACTGACCCCATTCAACGAAAGGAAGGCATCCGAATCGAAAGGCAAAATATCGAAAATACTCTAAAAACCTCATACTGGAAATATACATCACGAGAAAGAAGCATACAAAGAGCGTGTTTCGGGGTAAATATTAACGAAAAATCAATCATCGAGTGCCCCTTCCCCTTTAAACAAAATTTTTGCCACCATCAGCAAAATATTTGTTTTTAATTCATGTTGTAAATATCATATATCGTGTACGGATGCGTTATGCAGCTTTCTATAAAGTAATCATGGCTCGAAAACCCCCAAAAAACAGTCAACCATTTCGCTACCCCTCACGGTATGTGATATGCAGAGTGAAGGATCCAATGCATTCCCCCTCACCGAAGCATAGATGATCATCATTAAAAAACATTTCCTCCCAAGTCTACAATCACTACGTTAAGAAATTTAGGCAGCGGGAAAAGATGTCAATGTGGTTACTCCACGTGTAACGATATTTCTAGCTCCCAGTGTCCGCATATAAAACTATTTATACGTATATTAAATTTTGCGGAGGGGAAAAACTATATACCGTGAGAGCCGAATGAAAAGTGGCATGCGAACATGTGTATGTATATGTGTGCGGCCTCTAATCCAGCAGATGTCAACAGTATTCACTATTTATGAATTAAGCGAACTTAAACATAGTTTTATTCCCGAGATACTAGTCCACCATACAGATTTATACCACAGTACAAATTTCAGCAAAGACATGCATATTCAGCTTTCATACACCCTTCAACCTCGTCGAGACATACTTATAAGAAAAGACTTCCCAAGTGCGAATAAAAAATAGAGCATATCATATTGCAGCCAGTGCATTTCAGTGTTCATGACATTTGAGAGTTATGTTAATACATTTCAAATGTAGAAAATTAATTATATCTACAAATTTTGTTGGAAATAATTTCTGGCTCGAACTCCACCTGTTTTTTTTTTTTTTCGTATAAAAAATAAAGTGTGATTTTATTTTTTTAATTCCGGTGAAACAAAAAGATACTTTGCAATGCTTTGAAACTAATAAATTAGAAAAAAATTGTACATCCTCTACTTTCTCATACGTCAGTCACGCATGCACACACAGAGCCCGAAATATCCATTTTGCAGACGAGACCGATAGTGGCATTAAAAAACTATTAAGACAAACCCATACTTTAAGAATTGGTCATGAGTCTCATTACAGTAGTAAACGAGAGACACGTGCAATCGTAATCTGAGCCTGAGCACACGTCCAGCCGCGCTGCACCACTTGTTGAATTGAACTTTGTCCTAGCGCACTGACCGCTGGAGAGCTTAGGGTNACTTTGCAATGCTTTGAAACTAATAAATTAGAAAAAAATTGTACATCCTCTACTTTCTCATACGTCAGTCACGCACGCACACACAGAGCCCGAAATATCCATTTTGCAGACGAGACCGATAGTGGCATTAAAAAACTATTAAGACAAACCCATACTTTAAGAATTGGTCATGAGTCTCATTACAGTAGTAAACGAGAGACACGTGCAATCGTAATCTGAGCCTGAACACACGTCCAGCCGCGCTGCACCACTTGTTGAATTGAACTTTGTCCTAGCGCACTGACCGCTGGAGAGCTTAGGGTNCACACGTCCAGCCGCGCTGCACCACTTGTTGAATTGAACTTTGTCCTAGCGCACTGACCGCTGGAGAGCTTAGGGTTGGATGCGGGGAGCTTTTCGTTCCAGCAGCATGTTTTATATCTCACACATACCAACTTTAATTAATAGTAGAATAAACACACATGATATCTGCATGCACAAGTCAACACCATCGGAGACCCATATTCAGGGGGATCCAGGTTCGATACTGCCGTTTTTTTTTATACATCTTTCCAGGTGAATGCCGGGATGATTTCTTGGGCGAGTCCTTTCTTGTTCTTGTTTGCTCTATCAACTCGCCCCGTCTCAAAAGGATGTAAACTTTACTTTTATTATTACTTTAGCTTGCGTAACACCTAGAAAATGTTAACTCACGCTACTATTTTACAAGAATCTGATACATTCACGAATAGAAAATATTTACATATGTGCATTATAAGAGGAAGGGCGGTAGCAACGTTTCCTTTTGCAACGAATCCACGACATCGGGCTTTCAGAATCATGAGCCATCGACGTTTCAAAGACGAAAAACACAACAAAAATCGCAACACGCAATGTAGGCAAATGTGTACGTATTAACTTAAAAGAGTCACAATATTGAGCACAAAGATTTATTTGGTATCAGCAATTCCTTACATATTTCAGACATGCCGAGATACCATTTTGCATTTTACGGGTATTTAAAGCTACCACTTCGCACACGATGCGTTGTTGCCCAGTCTGATAACTCTGTGAATATATACTGAATCGTGTCATTATTATTCTCTTAGTAATCCAACAAACAAGTCCTTTCATCCGCTGATGCATATACTCAGAAATATTTCCACGCCCACGCACACAGCGGTCATTTAATGTTAAACCGTTTGGGGGGAAAAAATCTAACAAAATATTCGACCCTCTCACATCTGCAAATACGAGTGTAAAACTTCGTCTCATGAATAAAATATTTAACACTTGTTGCGACGGGAAAACCTGAGACATTTTTGCACCGATTTTGTATCTACACACACGCGCGCATGAAATAAATTAAGGAAAGATAAAACGGGCCACCCATTACAGAAATAGGGGGGAAAATATTGCCCAGTAACGAACTTGAGATAACACTTCATGCCCCGAACAGTGCTACATATTTTTATTTCCTAATCGAAGCGATATTCCGAGGTGGAAAAAAACTGGTATTTTAAGATGTATTAATCTTTAACATTAAGAGGAAAAGTCTATTCTCACACACTAAAAACCTGACCATTGAAAAGAAAAAAGAATAAATAAATGAATTCATCTAAAATATTTTTTTTTAAATACAGAGCTAAATACCGATACTAAAATAGTCTCCAGTTCTTTATGAACCTGCAGAGACACATACGCATGTTGGGAATGTTTCATACCAGGCATGCCAGTGTATCACATGGACATACGAACGATAAATTTTCAAAAGGTCAAAAGCGAGAGCTAAATCGGTGTTCATTTTTGCGACAAACTTTGTGCACCTCCATCATGCCCATTAG
Source organism: Clitarchus hookeri (assembly GCA_002778355.1). Lineage (NCBI taxonomy): Eukaryota > Metazoa > Arthropoda > Insecta > Phasmatodea > Phasmatidae > Clitarchus > Clitarchus hookeri. The sequence continues at coordinate 37,227 of NQII01007432.1, forward strand.
CCCCTCGTGATGCCATTAAGATATAAAATCTCGTATAATGCAAGTAAATAAGCAATAGATTCACAAAAAAATATTCAAAATACTCATGCTTACGTACACGAGGTTTATTGCCTTTTGCAAAATTAAAAAAGTATCAGGCTACAGGAGAGATAACTCAGGTCAGAAGATCGACTGCAATCTGCGAAATTATGAAGATTTGGACACATCAGTTCAGGCTCCCCAACGAAAACAGCACCCCAGGCCCATTTCGCAACGATGACCGCTTCCACGATGTCGCATAAGAGAGGGACCGCAGCGACGCAGCAGCTAAAAGCTTACGTTTCCCATCACGAGTACGCGTACAGCATCTCTTCTTTTGTACACACATTTTCGCACAGGAGGTCCACCTCAAAACCAGTCCATTCTTAACTCGGCCTTTTCGCCCCAACACGACGAGACAGGTTCGATTCCCGACAGAGGCTCTCTCAGATTGTCGCCCTTTCATTCCTCAAAAACATTCCTCAATGCTAAAAATATTCCTCAAAAAAATTCCTCGTTCCTAAAAATATTCCTTAAAAACATTCCTTATTCCTCAAAAACATTCCACATTTGCAACAATATTCCTCAAAAACACTCCTTATTCCTCAAAAACATTCCTGATTCCTAAAATTATTCTTCAAAAACATTCCATATTCACAAAAATATTCCAGAATAAATACTCAATTTCAATGGTAATTTAACTAGCATTAAAAAGGACAATGATTTTGGATCAGTCTTAACTAAAGTTCTTTATACAAAGAAATTATCTATATAATAAATTATGCATGTAGGTATATCGCTGATTGAGAAATATATTTTTTTTAATAAGACGAAAAATTAGTTTTTTTTTTTATATCTATGAAACAAATGTGAGTGCCGACAGCTCACTTTGGGGTTGAATTGTNAGTTTTTTTTTTTATATCTATGAAACAAATGTGAGTGCCGACAGCTCACTTTGGGGTTGAATTGTCAGAATAAGCGGGTACCGACAGCTCGTTTGGAAGTGGAATCGAGAAATTAACGCTACATATGTGTTGAAAATAGAATCCAATATGGAGGGCACCAACCGCATCATTTATACTTTAAAAACATAAAGAAATATGGCTGCAGCATGGTGGCTAAATAGGCAGGTCGTCTGGTGACGAATTCGGTAATTAATACACTAGCGCCACCTAGGTGTTTAAAATATAAACAAATGACAAACGAAAAAGCCAAGATGGCAGAAGAGTATAGATGAGGGGTGGTTGGGATGGAGACCAGTGACTAATTGGTCGAAGAAGGTGAGTAATTGGTGGTGTTGGTGAGGCAATTAGCCTTTGAGAAACATTGGCGGAGCAATTAAATATATTGGAAGGGTGTGGTGGGGTGGGGCAATTAGCTAATGAGACACATTGGCAGACCAATTAAATATATTGGAATAGGGGGTGCGGGTGGGGCAATTAGCAAATGAGAAACATTGGCGGAGCAATTAAATATAACGTAAGCGGGTGGTGGGGGTGGGACAATTATCAAATGATAAACATTGGCGGAACAATTATATATATTGGAAGGGTATGGTGGGGGTGGGGCAATTAGCTAATGAGACACATTGGCAAACCAATTAAATATATTGGAATGGAGGNGCTAATGAGACACATTGGCAAACCAATTAAATATATTGGAATGGAGGGTGCGGATGGGACAATTAGCAAATGAGAAGAATTGACGGAGCAATTAAATATCCTGGAAGTGGGATGGTGCGGGTGGGGCAATTAGCCAATGGGAAATATTGGCGGAGCAACTAAATATATTTGATGAGGGTTTGTGACAGGGGAGTGGAGGGAGTCAATCGTCTGCTGGGCGTAGTGCTGTGAGGACCTACGGATATGTAGGTTCTTTAAATTCATATTTAAAAATCTTTTTTTAACTTGTAAATATTTTTATAACTTTTTAATATTTTTTATATATTTTTAATTTTTAATTAATTCCTAAAAATTAAATAATTTTTAAAAATTCTAATTTTTTAATATATTTTTTTTCCTGATTTTAAGAATTTTTTACGATTTTTTTGGAGATTATCCCTCTATGACGAACAAAATTAGTTTTATTGTTTCAAGTTTTCAAAAGAAAAAACCAGAACATCTGTAAATCGTGGATGGTAATATATTCAACTGATTGGCTCAGATATAACCATAGAACTCATTAAAATAGAACACTTCCAGATAAAATTCGCTAGTACTACTTTGTCCGATAAAAAATTTCCCATCATACAATTCCAATTTGAGCCGCTGTTATAAATGCTGTACTCTTGGGAGAATACAAATTCAAATGTCTTTCCAAAATGACTTAACGGGAAATATATCTTGATAACACCGTTGCCTCACGCAGACGTCTTTCAAGACGATTGTATTCCCCAGCTGGACTTCGTGATGTGCCACTTGTGCGAGTGCTGGGTAGGGCGTCGTTTAGCTGCAGAAGGCAGGAAATTATCCCTGCTGTAGGCAACCTAGCACCAGCAAGGCTTTGTGTAGCGGGATAGCATTCAATTTGCAATGTTCCCGGCCATAAATTGCATGTTTGTAGCAATTTATCAGGCGGCTGTCGTCACAACCGTACTCCGGACTGACACATTACCGCAACAGCGTTTATTCTCGAGACCGGCCTTCGCACTGAACTCCCCCATCAACCGTGAATTGTTTCTATGTTTTTTGTTGAAGCCCGCTACCGTGTGGCCGAACACCTTCAGTAATTATAAATTGGCTATGATTAGCAACTTTATGTACATCAGAAGAGGAGTTCAGTTAACTATTAACACTTAGAGAATCTCAATTTGTGCAAAAAAGCATCGCTTATTAATACGTTAACTTTTTCCACGTGTTGACCTTAAGCCGACTCATTCATATTACCGTAACAATAAGTTCATGTTCTGTGGCATTTATGATTACAATGTCCCGTATATTGAACGTTGGTCAGGGTGTGTATTTAATGAACTACGCGGCATGGAAAAAAACAGCGGCCAATAAGGTATAGGCTGTTCACGCTTAACAAAGCACTTTAGAAATCAACATTTGAAAAAATGGTTGCCTCTACCTGCATACATTTTAACAGGGTAACTGAATGACATGCACCAGTACAGTTGGTAACGACGGAAGGAAAGTCTTAACTGTCTTAACTTTGAATTCAAAGTGTTAGGTAAACATTTGTGATTTCTGAAATTATTTATTTTCCTTTTTGTTATTTTAATCCATATATATTCAAGAATAAGCATATTTGTAAAATATTTACTTTCCTAATACTTCCGTTTCACTTGAAGAAAGTTATCAGGCAGTGAGAGAACTGCCAACAAAATATTTGTTTTTATAGGGCCGGAAAAATATTTATTTGCACCAACAAAATATTTTGTTGAGTAAGCAAAACTTGGAAAGCAACTAAATTGTTCAGCTTACAAAATACTCACTTGAAGTAACAAAAACCCTGTATTAGGCCAAAATAAATTAGACTGTCAACGAAATATTTAGTTGGATCAACTGTATATATTTATTTGGCCACTCATTTGATTGTCTTCGTTCGAAAATACTGCTCGAGAGTTTTTCTGACAATTAGTATAGTAACGGTGTTTGTTAGTGCATTTATTTACGCTTAATGATGGTTTAAACATGCTAATAAAACCATTTCAACAAGAAACTAAAAAGTAAAGATGCAAAATTTGAAATATTTATTTGCGCAAGTTGTCCAGTGTTTGAAAGGCATGTATTCAAAAATACGCCGATTTCATCTGTAGTGACATTCTCCGAGGTTGCTAAGGCGTAGTACTCGCGCGAAGCCGATCTAGGTTCAAATCCCGGTCGGCCTCCGCAGTTCTTTATATTAACCAAAACGTTTTAATGTGTGTAGAGTCAATCAAATCTTTATTAGCACCAACCAAATTTATGTTTAGGGCAGCCAAAAAAAGAACTACAAAATAATTTGGTTTTAACAACAAAATATTTTATTGTTCCTATACAAACAATTAATTTCGTTGCGTCAAAAAGAAACCATCGTTTGATTCATCAAAACATTTTCCTCAGAGGACCCATGGCTATGTTCATTTAAATATGGTGGAAGAATACGCACAGTTCTTGCAAGTATATCTTTAGCATGGCTTTCAAAAATGCTCATTTTACCGAGAACATCTTATACGTCCCTCGTATATGCCAGATATCTTTCGTTTTTCAGAATATAGTCCGTAGTCTCACAAACAACTGCTGTCAATAACACCAGGCCACATACTCATTTTTGTTGTTACCGATGTATGACAGAGCGTTATAGCGACACAAACAAAGTTCACAACAAAACATTTGTTCATTGCAACACCTAAAATTATAAGTATAAGACTGAAAGGGTTAAAATAGCTCTCTAACGACTCTACCTCATCAGAAGCGCTGGTGGTCTAGGCTTATGACCAACAATAAACTCACGGCAGTTGATCAGGCCACTTCCATGGTAACCGAAATCCGTATTAAGTGTTATTAATGCTTGCTTTCTTGGGTCAGAGAAAATTTCGTCACCACGTGGCACAGCAAATATTGTATTGGGATTTTTTTTGCATCGACAGAGCATGGTTAAGACTTTGTACATTTACTTCATTATGTATTCCTTCGTTGTAATTGCTCTAACCTATACAGGCTGGTTACAAGAAATTATCGTTTCTTTCCTTTCTAATCAGTTATCGTTTGCGAACTAATAAATGCACAGAAGCTGTAACTACAAGATAAGGCGTGGAAAGTTTATATTTATGTTCTGTCATGTGAAAATGTCGACACACATTTTGGAATATGGTAATTTTGTTGGAAAAGTGATGATTCCAGACGTCAGGTATTGACACTCTTTTTGAAAAAAAATGTGCTGCCTTCCGGTGACTCGTGTGGGGTACTATATATATATATATATATATATATAGGCTCTCTAAGCGCTGTCAATACTTCAGCAACACCTTAATTTCTACGTTGTCACATCTCAAAGACCCTTTATCGTCTATAGCCTATTTGCAGTATCTTTCCACTTTTTGAATCAAACCTTTGAAAATTACACCATGTACGCAGTGTTTGGTTCTTTTCTAAATTTTATTTATAAATTAAATAAATTCGTTTTTAATTCATGTGCATAGTTATTGTGCAAAATATTATCGAACTGAGTGCGCACGAATGCAGTGCGTGGTCCCTTTAGTGACATTTTCAAGATTTGGTTAAACTTTATTTACACGAAGCGGAGGAATAAGATGAAGGTAAAACTTTAGCGTGGCTTCAGAAAAGTTGGAAGTAACCATGAATGGACTTCAGCCACAGCCGATGTGAGCCTTGCGTCGAGAGTCGTGCCTCTTAAGTCAACACTAACAGATATGGACACGCTCCTATCAAGATGTAGGCGAATACACAATATGATCCATTTACGGTCAGCAACCAATACAAGTATCTCATTACGATGGTAATTACATTTCAAAGCATACGTCTCACTGGCGAATTCAGCTTGTCAGCAGTACATTGTTAGGAAAAATTTTTGTTCAGTTACGGAAAAGTACTGGTAAAAAGTTGTCCAGAAGTATTTGTAAAATTACGGACACCTTGTTTGTTTTCAATAACGGTCATTCCGTTAATTTTACAGAACTTACCATGAATCCACGAACCTCTGTACATTTTCTAGTTCGTTTTCATCTATTTCCGGTTTGTAAAAATAGAATGGAATCATTTATTTTCGTTTTGCACGTATTTTACTATGTATGGAAAAACTAAATTTAAAAAAAGTTCAATTATTTAAATATTTTGTCCTAGAGCGGAATTTGAACACGCACAAAAATTCATATGCCAGATCCCTTGCCGCTCGCCTACCACGGTGGTACGGCTGAAACTTGTTCTTTTTTTTTTTTTTTGCCACTGCGCCTAATGGTAGAGCAGGTATGGTGTCTGCTACGTGCAAAATCCCACTTTGCCACACTGTCAAAAAAATTGTCCATAATTTTACTGTAAAGCTTAGGTAACAAAATTCACCACCACTCTCAGTAAGTTTATGGGCACTTTTATAATAACGTACTTTCCTTAAATTTCAAAGTACTTTCCGTGAATACACGGAATACCTCTGTAAAATGGCAGTTATTGTTTCTGTACTTCCTGTTTAGAAATTAATATTGCTGGAAAAACTGTATTTTCTTTATGCTGGTACTTTTCTATATATAAAAGAGATATTTAAAAAATAAAAATGTTATTTTGGAGTCAGAAGTGAACACGAAAGTTGTAATATCTGCGGCAGTTAGAATATTCAGACCACTAATACATATTCCTTAAATCATTAAAAGGTATCGTAAGGCGCCTGATTCACTATTTAGCATATATCCACGATTCTCATGAGAATGTTTTGGAGCGTGTTCAAATTCCATACAAGGGCAGAATACTTTAATAATGTAACTTTTTAACAATTTCAGTTTTATTTACACAGTGTAATACCCGCCAAATGAAAAATAATTTCTTTCTGTATCATTCTTTCTTAATAAACCGGAAATGGTAATTGTTAACCGCCATTAAAATTCAGTTTGACAATACACTAATTCATCTGGAAGAGCTGTTGGACGAGAACGCTGCTTAGCGGCTGTTCATTTTGGAGATAGATTTTAATCAGCTATTAAGCTACAGAGACACAACTTTATGTATTTTTTGACATATGGGAACACTTGCCCGGTTAAAACTTTCCATATATTCACGGAAATGTTAATTTAATATAGGGAAACTCGTTCTGTAATGAAATAACAAAGCTGAGTTCTGTAAAAAAAAAATACGTAACGTGTACGTAGTTTCTATAGTTTCGAACTTGGGAACGAACAATGCTGATACTACACGAAGCTTTATTCACTACTGTAACTAGAAAGTTGCCTTTTTAGTTAGAAAGTCTTCCGATAGACGGCGTGGAATTAATATCCATGCCAATATAACTTTTTCTACCTCCATTTTGCTTTTTTTTTGTACCTAAGTGCCTTTATTTATCTGCAGTTTATACTACTACAGTCAAAAGTTTGTGGACTAACTCCTTGAGTGTTAACATACACCCATAGTGGCGATTACTTATACAAATGCACATCGTCCCTGAAAATAGTCACCGTTGGCAGTTATGCACGTCTGCCAGAGGTTGGTATAGCTGTTGGAAATACTTCTGTAAGATATTGGCAAGAAAACCCTGAAGGGCTTCTCCTGTGCAGTAATTATCTCCTCGGCCGAATGAAAGCTATGCGCAAGTAGCTGTGCTTTCTAGTAGGGAACGAGAAATAAATCGAATGGTTCGAGACCAGGTGAAAATGGAGGGTGCGACAATACGGCCTTGCCAGTTCCTCTTGGACAATCACAGAACGATGTGCAGGGGCGTTGTCGTGTAGCAACAGTCAGGTCTTCTTACGCCACAGCTCAGGACGCCTCCGACCAATTGCGTCGCACATAAGGCGAGGGATATCGGCCTAGCAGGTCATGTTTACAGTTGCTCCTTGTGGGATTAATTCCACTTGAACAATGCCCAATGGGTCAAAGAACAGTTGAAGCATCGCCTTGCCTTTTGGCCTGTCTTGTCGCGGTTTTTTCCGTTGTGGTGATGATGGCGTTATCCAGAGATCGTACAAGAAACAACATGTTTCACCATCATTGGCTTCACCACTACTGACCAGGTCACCGCAAATGTTTGTGATTGTCACGGTGGTCATGGCATCAGCCTTTCACTGAAAAACAGTCTTGTGGTGACTAAAAAAAAACTTTTGTTGGCGACCACGAAATTCCTCTGTCAATATAGACATGACAAAAGATTTTGTGGTGCCAACAAAATTTTTTGTCAACTATATAATGACGTTTGTGTTCATCAATAAATTCAGTGTGTTTGTAGGCAATAATGTGTTCATTAGTCGCAGCGAAAATGTTACGATAATGGCAGTAATGGTTAGTGAGGTTAACAAAGAAGTTTTGCGGGTAGTAGGCGTTTGCAGGTAGGTATGGTTTAACAACAATTAAACACTGAATTCAAAGTCGTTATGGGTGGGATTCGAACCTTGTACCTCTTAACTGANGTATGGTTTAACAACAATTAAACACTGAATTCAAAGTCGTTATGGGTGGGATTCGAACCTTGTACCTCTTAACTGAAAGCGTATCGTGTTACGACTATGCTAACTTCCTCAACGTTATGGTTTTATCTTCAGCATCTATATATGAGAAATCTTATAAAAGTGGCACGCACGACAACGTTTCTTGGAAACTTCACCTCACGTGAAGTTAATTTTCTGGAATAATTTACGTGTAACATTTACTGATTTGGAATAAAGGGATGATATAATCCCTTCGTAANGAAGTTAATTTTCTGGAATAATTTACGTGTAACATTTACTGATTTGGAATAAAGGGATGATATAATCCCTTCGTAAATACGTAAGAATATCCCTCGTGAATTAATTCATAACCTGATGCAAAGAACAGAACACAGACAAATATGGCGTCATAGCCAGACAGAAGGTGGCCAGTTCGAATATGCCAGAGCGCATGTGCAGAATATAACTGATGTAGTTTTGCAGTAGCAGCAAAAAATTTTACTGTGGATAACATGAATGCTGTTGCTGCCAAATAAATATTTAGTAGCAGTCAATAAATATTTTTTTCAACTAACACACATTTATGTGAACACTAAATATCTTTAGTACTAGTCAATCTACATGTTATTGAGCACCGCCTTGGAAAGCATAAACCACTCAGTTTTTGTAGCCAATAACAAATCTCTTTTTTCAGTTGTGATATGCAACGCAGCGACAACTTAAGGTCATCCGACAGAATTTTGTGGCGTGTTCCATGGCTAATCACTACTGCTGCTGCAAGATATTCTACCGTTTGGATGTGGTTGACACGCAATAAGGTTACAGCTTCTTCGATTTCGCTGTTAGTTCGGCTCGTACGTGGCCGGCCAGTACGCTCACCATCCGCCAAACTCTCTCTCCTCTGCGCAAAGCGTTGGTGCCACTTAAACACAGCACCGCGGCCCATGGCATCGTCAGCGTTCGCGTCTCTCATCATCTGAAACATTTCGCTAACGGCTTCGCCTAACTTTTGCCAGAGCTTGACGATTACCCGTGGGTCAAACTGCGGAATTCTCGTGGTCCGCCGCTCGCTTTCAACTAGCCTTCACAAATGAGGCCGTATTTCCGGTTTCACTATACCATATGCACGCAACTGGCCGTGGTGCAGTCTGCCGTAGTGTACCACAGCGACACTATTCTGCCAGTCCACAAACTTACTGTCTCAGTGGTGCGTGGCTGCCTACACTCGGGGCTCCAGTCCACGAAGTTATCGATTGTGATGTTTATTTAATTAGTGTAGGTCACCTTTATCGAGATGCAAAACCAATCCACCCTTGTTACCAGCAAGTGGCAACGAGATGAGAGGCGTGCACGGGCAACTGGGGCCGAGCGGCCTCGTGTGCACGCCGCACAGGTGGCCAGTGTTGCGAGAAGTGCACTCAGAGCTTACGCCGTAATCCTCTTAGAGGGCTGGTAGGACGCTGCATCCCGCTGCCGTGAGCTCGCTCGCGCCTTCCCACGTCCCTGCTGGCCGCTTCACCACTCCGCTCCGCTGTTGGCATTGACCCGGCCACTTGCGTCGTCCGCCGAGCGTCCGTGTCTCCCGATTCTCATTCCCTTTTCCGCACAGGTCCACCCATAAGGTTCGAAATGTGTAAAAATATAACACCAAAGTTGCCCCCCTACTCCGGCACTGCACGAGTGTTATAGTCTTATTCGCAGTTTCTTCACTCTTTCTGGATCAAACCTTTGAAAAATCACCCCATGTATGACGTGTTTGCTTGTATCCTAAATGTGTCATGTATTATAAGCGTTTTATACTTCTATCAAAATAAAAGTAACTTATTTTTGGTTAAATTAAACTTTTACTTATATTTTATTTATAAATAATATTTCGTTTACAACAAAGAGAAAATATGTATCTCGGTAATGCCTAGTAAGTAATAGTTCTAATGCAAGATATTATTAAACTTGAGTGCGGACGAATGCGGTGTTTTTTCACTGTGATGAAATTATCTGGACTTAGTTAAGGTATGTTTTCATGAGGTGGAGGAATAGCCTGAAAGAAAATCTTTAGCAGGGATTCAAAGAAGTTGGAAGTAACCACGAATGTAATATATTTTCATTTCACCAGAGAAAGATAAATTTCCAATATTTTTTAATGGGCCATTCCCATTATTTTTTAATTGGGCCTTGGCCACGTATATGTTAAATTAAGGGGGATGGAGATGGATTTTATAAATGTGACCACCCATTGCGGTACTTCTGGCCACGCTTATGTTTGTAAATGAGGGTTTTTACTTGAATACGTCCTTTAAAATCATACCGACACATAGGGTATCAGGACGGAAACAGCGGTGTAACATTTGTAGGGCCGTCCATTCTGACACTGTAATTTTGTAACTAATAACATAATTTAAACAAATATGGTCTCGTTCGATGTGGTATACGCCCACGATGCGAACATGACGTTGAGTTGTTGGCCCGCAGCGACTGGCGGCAATTTTGGGCGTGGGCGTAAGTTTCTTGGAATCATAAGAGTATCATGACTCTGATGTCTTAGCGCGTTGGTTTTGGTGCCAAAAGAATTATATCGTCTAAATATGTCAATTTAAACTATAAAAGTGAAGTATCAATTTTGTTACTCCCATTTAATTCCCATATCGCAAAGCAAATATTACCCGCAGTAGTATTCACGTAAAACACATGGCTGTGTCGGCGATACAGCCGGGGCGTGATTGTTTTGGTTTCTTGCTGTACTTTAGTACTAAACCCCTTTAATACCCATTGTAGACAATTGTCTACATGTTACAAAAACATGTCATATTTGACCGTTACCGTACATGGGTAACCGATTCGTATACTGTGCTACTGCTTTACGTTACGACTGGTTCATATCGTTATCACCGATCACAAAGCATATAGCTAGAGACCAGTGGCATGCGGTGAACTGTTGCAAGGCAAGCTGGTGGTTGCTCACTGCTGTACATTTTTGGTGCACGCAGCAAGAATCGATAACAACTGCGGAGTCTAGGGAAAATGAATGTATTTCTACCACTCACGACGAGCAGGCAAGGGACCCCGTTATACACGTACTGTGACGTCACCTGCCGAACTACGTTGCAATGGTGGAAATGTAAACTAGCAAGCTACAGGATACAACACACAGCTAACGCCAGCTTGCTTACCTTGCAACAGTTCACCATACGCCACTGCTAGATCCTAGAGACCCTATAATTTCGCGTTAAAATGCGGCGGCAAGGAAGATGGCGTACAAGTACATGTTAGTTTCACGTGTGCCATCGGACCCCCCGCTCATCTGACACGACCTGCAGAACTTAAAACCCATAGTAATTCGGATTTATTTCGTGTGGCCGGTTGGAACGGGAGAGTTAGTTCAGCCTCTGGAGGCAGCCTCTGGAGAAGTGACATATTATAGTGTAGAGGACTGTGGAGTCTAACTTGGTGCCGTATTTTAAAGAGAAGTGTTGGTTTGCAACACCTGAAACCGGAAATTAAAGTTGGGCTCACAGAGTTAAGCTGACGTAGTACGTGTTTCATCATCACAGCCAATGAACTGTAGGCTTTGTTTTCAGATAGTCACACAAACCAGTCATAACCTACATAAGTTGCGCAGTTTACGTTGCAGTTACACTGAAGAAACATTATTGGGCGTTGAGCCAGGTAGTGTGCAGTACCGGTCGAGTATTACCTTCATGTGCGATATGTACACGTTTTCTGTACACTATGTGTGAAGATGTTGCATATACATAAGTGATTCAGCCGTTTGTCCCGCCAACTCCAGTTGCACACCCCAGATAGAACGTGCGTTCCAACATGGCGCTCTTAAAATTACATGACACAATATTCATTCTGGAAATTCATTATGTGGTCTACGATCAACTGGCTTCGGAGATTTATAGACCGATTCTTCGTTACGTATTGCAGAAAGCTGGCCACCATTGTGGTGAAACTGTGTATAATTTTNGGAGATTTATAGACCGATTCTTCGTTACGTATTGCAGAAAGCTGGCCACCATTGTGGTGAAACTGTGTATAATTTTAAAGATGTTATCAACGTGTCTTCAAGCACTAACATTCTTTGTGAGTATACGTTCTGTAGGTGTCCCTACGTTACATTTATTTCTTGCGTATTTCGCTGCAACATTTATTGTTTTTATCATTTTATAGGAAGCCCTCGCATGCATTAATCTTTGGACACTTGCACAGNTTTCGCTGCAACATTTATTGTTTTTATCATTTTATAGGAAGCCCTCGCATGCATTAATCTTTGGACACTTGCACAGCTTGACCATTCATAATTGCTGTACGTAAGTCAATAGTCTTATATACGTAATAAGTTTAATCCATAGCCGCCCTTTACTGTTCGAGGCGGCACCTGTCTTCAGAGACCTCTACTGGTCAACTGCGGGGTTTCACAGAAAAACGGGTTTCACCATTGAATTCAGAGGTATGTAAATGAGATGTAATTTAAGTTTGGCGCTGTTCTGTTTGTTCTAATCCGAAGGGCCCTNATTGAATTCAGAGGTATGTAAATGAGATGTAATTTAAGTTTGGCGCTGTTCTGTTTGTTCTAATCCGAAGGGCCCTTGGGGGGCCGGGTTGGGGCTGAGCTGTGGGTCCGGCAACCAGCCTGTAAAGGGTGTAAGGTGAAAGGACCAGGTGCCCTGAAAACCAGACCGTGGTGCATTCCGGTCTGAGTGTGTAGGGGGGGAACTAGGTCCTGGCAACCTGGTTGAGCTAACGTGACTACTGGAATGTTTGCTCTTGTCGGCCCATCCCCTGGCTCAAGCTCTAACAGTAAGTGACCGGCGTAAGTGTAAGAGTGAGCTGGTGCGGACCACTTTCCGGCCTCTGTCGACTGTGCGCCCGCGTCGGGGAGCTCCGGTGGGGCCCGCTCATTGGTGATTGGGCGTTCCCCTGCTGCTGTGAAGGCTGCCGACTCAACTCCTTAAATGGAGCAGTGATGCGAATATATAGCCTNGGACCACTTTCCGGCCTCTGTCGACTGTGCGCCCGCGTCGGGGAGCTCCGGTGGGGCCCGCTCATTGGTGATTGGGCGTTCCCCTGCTGCTGTGAAGGCTGCCGACTCAACTCCTTAAATGGAGCAGTGATGCGAATATATAGCCTAGCACTGCTCAAGTCCATCTCCACCTCCGCGCGGTAAGGGCTGGTAACATGGTGGCCACACCATGGCTAACGGAGTGAGGGCGACTGAAGGCGGTAACGGCCTGTCTGTGCACAGATAATCAGTTACGGCGAGGTTATGTGCAGTCTCCAGTGACTGTATATATTCTTCGCCATGCGGTGAAGACCCGCGAACCGAATTGCACATCCCCCAGCTGAGGCTCGAACTGACAACTCGGGCTGATCTCGGGGTGGCTGAGCTCTAGTGAAGGGGCTGTCTGGCGTCCTGGAAGGGCTGGGCCTCCCTGGGTGATAACTCAAGCGTGCATGTCTGAAAATTGTGGGTACCCAGGGGATCAGTGTGAAAGCCCCGGCTTAGGCTGTGCTGATCGCGGGTCGGACTCTGGGTGGCATTGGTTGCACCTTCTTCTCAGAAGGAGATCTGGAGGTGTGTGTTTGCCTGGAGGGCGGAGCCTGTTGTGCCGGAAAAAGTCAGTAGCAGCTGCCGTGGAACGCAAGCGTACTGACCTGCCACAGGTCGAGTTTCAAAGGGTTGATGCGTGCTAACGAAGGATCGATGGTCTGGTCCGCCTAGTAAGAGGACTCGTTTACAAAGCGGGTTTTGTAGAGTGGGGATAGCACTCGGCCCCATCAAGGTGGCACGTAAGGATTGAACTCCTTACGCTGCTGTTGACAGGTGAGGTGGAACCACCCTCGGGTGGAGAACCTCCACCCACTGCGATTGGAAAGAGCGTATCCTCTTTCTATTGAGAGCATTCAACTGCTCTCAATTAAGGAGTTACTGATCTGACTCCGTTCAACGTGTACTGATTGAATAGCCTGGCAGAGCACACCTTATACGTCCTGATAACTGACGTATGTCTGTAGTGACAACCATATGCCTGGAAATCCTGATCTGAGGTGTGCTCTAAAGTACTTAGGTAAGCTCTGAATGGTTTCTCCTGTTATACCCTAGGGATCAGGTACAGGAGGGAGAGTCGTTAGGATCAAGCTGCCCAGATAACAGACAACATGTTCTAATCCGAAGGTGTTCCTTGTTAGTCCCAAATTTTTGTTGTATTTTATTTTGGTGCACGTGCTGATGCAATATTACTCGTTTCGGAATAAAATTTGTTGTCAGTTCAAAAAAATTTTCTAAATGTATAAGATATTATAGTTTATTACTTATTTAACACTTTTTGTAGAGATACTTATAATAATTTGTATAGAAGCAGTGGTGCTAAATTAATTGCCCAGCTTAGTTTACTGATTTTAGTTATTACCAATAATACTATTACAAACATATATATCCGATTATGCACTTTAAGGCCGATAATTCAAACTAAAACAGTTTTAATAAAATAGATGTAAGTATCTTTCGAAGTACACCGCAGACATTTTGCAGTTGGCTTTTTACTTCCAAAGTGGAAAGCTGTGTACACAAATTTACGAGCCCCTGATTACTAGAGGGAGTGTTTAAACCATTTTCTCCTCTTATGTTAGTGATAACCAAAAATAGAAAAATCTGTCACCGCACAGTATACGCTTTTTCACTATCGTTTTTCAATACACAAGCGTTTATCGTAAAATGAAAGAAAAATACACATGGTGTACAAACAAATAATAAACTAAAATATTTGCCCACTTAAAAAATAGCGAGTATTCGAATTCAACTGTACACTTAACCAATCGCCGGCCGCTTTATAGATGCCAGTTTGTTTATGTATCTTGTGAATATGGATTATACATACTTTCTTTTTCCCGACCAAGTGCATATTTATGCCCTTTATTTAACATGACGAATATGAATTGCAGAATAGCGAAAATTAGATACCGTATACGGCAAACTTTACTACGTACAATTCCACTCCCACGACCGTTCGGATAATAGGTACATAAACAATCGGGCATAGAAAGGCAAAGCTGCACCGTATAATTTAGGATCGTTACATGCTAATATTTTTGGAGCGTGTCATTAAGGTTTCTATTTTACATTCGGAGAAAATTGAATACTTTTAAAACACGTGCAGGCAATATACTGTCCCCAACTGGAATGCTAACGTCAAGAAAGAATTCAGGAGTTTTCATTTTACTGCACACATTGTGTCAAGTGAAAAAACCCCACGTTTTCTCTCGCTCAATGTTTATCATCATATCGCTGGTTACGAGAGTTCAACACCTATTATGAACGGGAAATATGGATACAGGTTCTATCTGTACACTATAAAGATATTTGTTTTTTATTTAAGTAATATCATGCAACTTTAAATAACCTTTGAGTAGCCCGTATTTGTCTGTAAACGTAAATTATGGGTAGAAACCCTGCCATTTTGGGTTATAATTCGGTACCAATTTAGATTACACACAAGTATATGTTAGTTTCACGTAAGTCGTACACTCTAAAAAATTATTTGTAAGTTTACCATATCAGTATGCGTACAGTGATAAAGTGCGAATGGTAAATTATTGTCCCATACATGCGTGGTAACGTTTCTACAGTTACTCAGGAAAGAGCCGAATTTGTAGGGAGGTTCCCAACTTTGTATAGTAGCGATGCTAAACATTCCCATATTTTCAGCCGGACATGCAGTATTATTTTCATATACTGTAGAGGTTAAAAACTTCAATTACAGATTGTGAAGTCTACAAGAAATGTTTCTACGGTGTAGAAATTTCGCTCACCGAACACACCCTGCAGAACTCGCGAGCAATAATAAATTTCTACCTTTTAACGTACATCTTAATTTTTGTTTCAGATGTTGCAAAAGAGGAATTTTATGGCGCGAAATGTGCTTACGAATGTTTTATACCAAGTGACACTTAGGACCCTATGGAAGTAGTTTCATGAAATACATGGCACAAGAATAAAAAAATTATAAAATAGTTGATGCGCCAGCAGCCACCAATAGCGATGCCCAGGAAAAGGCGCCGTCTGTATCAGTGTTAGCTTCTGGACTTGTACAGGATCAGCCGTGATTCACCTATTCTTGCAACTCGTCAGACGTGAACGAGTGTAATCGAGACAATATGTTAAGGGAGGGCAATCACTTACACTAGCAAGTAAATAATATTTTATGGTAAAGTAATTCCCTGTAATCATCAACACTGATTCGCAAACTTGTTGTCCCCCTCCCTCTGGTTGCTAGAGATGGGGGAATAACTGATGCGCGCGACTACTCAGCTGATGTTTCCACCGAGTGCGACCGTTTGTAGCCTTGGCGAGCAGCAAGCCAGCGTTCCCCACCCCTCGAACCTTTCGCCCCTCAGGACACTGGCCTTTGTCAACGCCTCCCCAGCAGTCGACTCGGACAGTCGCAATCAGCGCAAGTGTCAAACCGGCGGCACTGTCGCGCTCCATTTGGCGGATACTTGGAATGAACAAACGGCGACATTCACCGGCAGCCATACCTTCCCAGCCCTCTCCCACTCGCGCACCGTCCCTCTTTCATCTCTGAGGGCCGGCAGTGTTTGGACAACCGAGGACCAATCAGAAAAAGCGTAGAACACGAGCTTTCAAGGTACGCTGTCCAACATTGCCCGCCGTTTTTTTTTCTAATCTACTCTAAAACTAAGTGTTACGTGTGAGCTCGTGGTAGGGACGGGAGTTTATTGCGTCTCATGGCTAAGCCCCATACGCCTACAAGGGAAGGAAATCATGCAAGGAGACATGCATCGCGGCAGGAAGGAATTGGGCTGCCATGGCCACGATTCGGCCATGAAAACCTCCCTAAGTGTACTTATAGCCAAACTACTATACTAAGAAGAGAAAGGGGAAAACTGGCATAGACACCGTGAAAACCCCTTTCGACAGGAGAGAATTAAAAATTGTTGCATGCATTAACAGAAAATGCTACTGGAGACAGATAGGCGGAAACCATGTTCTTTATTAATGGATTGAGAAAAATACTAGTAGAGAGGGGGCAGTACATCTTTGATTGAATTCGCACTGGTTTAACCAGAGTGGTGTTTGCACATCACTCTGGTTGGGGGGAGTGGCACAATTGCACCTCTCCCCCTGATTCTCCAGTAGATCCTGAAAAATTAAAGAAAATTTAATAAATTGCCAGTGAGTGTCCGCAGAGCCAACACTGACCGGCTTTTACTTATAATATGATGGTA
Source organism: Clitarchus hookeri (assembly GCA_002778355.1). NCBI lineage: Eukaryota > Metazoa > Arthropoda > Insecta > Phasmatodea > Phasmatidae > Clitarchus > Clitarchus hookeri. The sequence goes on from NQII01007432.1 coordinate 54,559, forward strand.
ATTTACCTGAAATAAAAAGAGAGTTAACTTTAACCTAAATAAACCTAAACAGCCTATCACTTAAACCAAGTCCACGAGGACTTTTTTTTTTAATAACGTACCTTAACTTCTAGACTAAATAACCCCTGAGGTGTCCCTTAAGGACTCCTCATGTTAATTTAAACTGTATGCCAAGGCATACAACTTGCTAAATTAAGTAAACTATAGTTAAATATCCATCTTAATAAGCTGTGCAGATGCTAAAATAATTGACCTTGCAGTGTGTTACATGCAGGGCTAAGGGGTCTGTACGCTAAAAGCGACTTGGGGCGCTTATAGCGCTGAGTTACATCAATATCATAGTCCCCAAGGGCAGTTATGAGAGAATTCTAATGTTCCTCACTTGATTTGTAAAAGCGTTCAGTCTGCTCGAGAATTGCTTTGTCCAGCAATTCTTGTTTAGATTCGGCGTGCAGGCATCTAACAGAGATACATCTGGGTACATCTGCGGCCAATCGGAGGCATTTATTTTGCACCACCTGCAATGAATTTAAATAAGTTTGTGCGCAGTAGGCCCAAGCAGGGGCTCAATAAGTAATAATGGAGCGAATCATTGACTGATATAATCGTATCCCATTTTTCTGTGACAAACCAGAGCCCCGCCGTCTGGCCATAGAGCATTTAAGTACACAGAGGCGAAAAGGAGTGGCGGTTACGTTTACGTGGGATTACCCGTTCTCTGATTAGCTGCGCAAAGCTCTGGGACTGGGCATTGTGTCTGACTGACTACTACCTTCTTAGAAAGAGTAACTATTTGTTGGGCTGCACGCTGGCGAGTAAAGTTACTAGGCGCTCGCCTTCCACCTAAGCAAACTGGGCTCGATTGCCAGCGGGGTCGCTCCGGGATTTTCGCACGTGGGAATCGTGCCGGACGATGCCGCTAGAAGGCGGGTTTTCGCGGAGATCTCCCGTTCTCCCGCCCCTTCATTCTGGCGCTGCTACATCCTCACCTCGCTTCACCCTCTTCGCCTCTCAAGACCTTGATGTTAGGAGCCACCCAAAACCTCTTCACTCACTCACTCACTCACTCACTCACTCGCTCGCTCCATGAAATCCCGTTGAAATCAGACAGCGCCATATCACGACGATCGCAGTCAGTGTGTTAAGCATACAGAAGTTTCTGTGATGTGGGCGTACCCGTTCGCTGATTGGCTGCGCGGGGCTCTGGGAACGGCCCTCGTGTCTGACTGGTGACTGCGTGTGCTGTGAAAGGTTTCCTACTAGCTGGGCTGCCGGCTGATGGGTCAGTTACTAGGCGCTGATTGGCGAACAGCGTCCCAACATGTTGCTGGCCAGCGGCGCCATATTTCTGGCGAATGCGGCTGGAGTTTAACCCTTTGAGTCACGGTGTCGTCTATATGAGAAATTGCATATGAAGTGGCTTTAATGGTCTGCTCTGTACACAGTAGAATATACCGTCCAATGAGAAAGGTTCCCTACGTTTGGGAAACATCATTCGCTGCTGAAACTATATTACGTAGCCGTATAAACCTCTACTGCCACCAATAGAAAGCACTGACAGATTTTTATTGGTGCCGACGTACGACAAAACGTCGTATCGAAATCAGTACAGTTCCAAACGAAAAATGTTGTTTATTGAAACGCATGAAATTATATATTAATTTTTTAATGAAAGGGTTAACGTTATCAGCTGCTTTTTCGTTTCTGAAATCTTGCGTGTCCTGTGACGCTACATTTAGTAACACATATGCGAAAACTGTGGCGTGTATCGCGAACTCCGGCCGCACACGCCCGCAATATAGCCTCACCGGCCAGCAAGATGGCGGAATGTTGTTGGCTAATCAGCGCCCGGCGACTAACCCGCTGGACGGCCGCCCGACAGAAAGGGAAGCTTACGCAGCACGCAATCGCCAACCAGACACAAGACCCATTTTCAAAGCCTCGCATGGACACGTCTACGTCACAGAGTAGGCCCTACCAAGGTTAAGTCTACTCTGGTTAGAAACAAAACTAGTTTTCTAATGGGAGAGTTTGCCATAAGGATAATTTTCAAGTCGTATTAACGCTGAAATATTTTATGATAGCCACTACTGCCCCTTGTTTGTAGCAATACCAGACAGCAAACCGTGCCGGCAGGTAAAGACTGTTCACGGTAAAGTGAGCACTTTTGAAACAACGCTTTGAAAAAAAATCGCTGCCCATGTCTACTTGTATGTTACAGCACACACAGTCATGCAAGCTTTCAGTTAAGTTGGTAGTGAATGAATAAAAATAATTCTTAACACTTGGCGTTATATTGTGACTGTTAGGTTTCAATTTGTAGATAATGAAGTTACTATAGTTAAAGTATATTTTTTTATTCACACTAGAGTATGAATTTGTATATTAGTAACACATTTTTGTTCCTCACATCCCCACGGTTTCGCTTTGATATAGCATGAATAAAGTTATCGGGCCCATGACAATGTTAAATCTACATATGGTGGAAGGATAGAAAGTCATCAGAATAGTATATCACACGCCGTGCTTTCAAAAGTGCTCAGTTNCAGGTAAAGACTGTTCACGGTAAAGTGAGCACTTTTGAAACAACGCTTTGAAAAAAAATCGCTGCCCATGTCTACATGTATGTTACAGCACACACAGTCATGCAGGCTTTCAGTTAAGTTGGTAGTGAATGAATAACAATAATTCTTAACACTTGGCGTTATATTGTCACTGTTAGGTTTCAAAAATCTACATATGGTGGAAGGATAGAAAGTCATCAGAATAGTATATCACACGCCGTGCTTTCAAAAGTGCTCAGTTTGCTGAGAACAACGTATATCGTCCGCACGTCTGAACATTTTCCCTGTGACTTGTGAAAGGCGGGAGGGAGGGTTCTTCACTCCTGAGGCATCGTCTTAATTTGTTTGCCGCGGCGAATCTTCATCTCTCCGGCCACCCACACAAACGCTCCTGCCCGCCCAAAGTTTGCCCCAGGACCGGCCTGAATATTGATCCTGGGGCCGTCAGTAGGCCCCCTTTAATGCTGCAGGGGAAATTTCATCCCTCCCGTTTCTTACTACACCAGTTCTCCCTTCGCTTCCTCCTATTCCTCTCCTCGCCACACATGACCTCTTTCTCTCCTGTTTACCCCTTTTCAGAATTTTTAGCGCCGTGCGACCTAACACCCGTGCACGGCTGCACCTACGGCATGTTCACGGTAAACGGTGGACTTTTGAAAACACTGCTTAACATCTACTTGCATGTTCATGGTGTATTCTTCCAACATATGTAGGCCTACAACTAACACTGCCATGGGCCTGATCACTTTATTCATGTGTATGTTAAGTGAAAATGTGGAATTATTAGAAAATTTAATGTTTTACCAATTTGCTGGTTCTTACACTTATAAGCATTAAAAAAAACAGGAAGCAAAATAAATAATTTCAATATTCAGAAATTTTTACCTTCAATCCATTCACGGTTACTTCAAACTTTTCTGAAGCCCTACTAAAGTTCTACCTTCAGGATATTCCTCTGCCTCATGCAAACAAAGCTTTACCGAATTTACAAAATTACACCAAAGTACCGCATTCGTGCTCACTCAGTGTAATAATAATTTGCATAAGATCTATTTCTGACTAGTCATTACCAATACACTTATTTTTGCCGTTTTATTCATATTAATTATAAATGTATTATTATAGTTTATAAATAAGTTATGTTTCGATTTTATAAAATATAAGGTAATTTAATGTTAACATAAATTTAAAACGCTTGTGATACATGACGTATTCAGGAAACGACCAGGCACATCACACATGGGGTAATTTTTCAAAAGTTTGATTCAAAAAGTGTGTTATTTGGCGCTGATCTGATAAACACGCTTAATTGAACGTCAAGGCATGGAACTACATTCCCTCCGTCGTTACCATCTTAACTGGGCGTATTCCAGCCAGTGCGCCTGTTTAAATATATGCATATAGGAGCAGTGGTATTGTTCGGAGGTTTACTTCGAAGGTGTTAGTGTGAATAAACCGCGACTAGACTATAACACGCTTAATTGAACGTCAAGGCATGGAACTACATTCCCTCCGTCGTTACCAACTTAACTGGGCGTATTCCAGCCAGTGCGCCTGTTTAAATATATGCATATAGGAGCAGTGGTATTGTTCGGAGGTTTACTTCGAAGGTGTTAAATTAGCCGTGAACAGTATGTAGGTGTAGTTTTTACACACGAGTTGGCACGGCCCCTACATCGCGCTGTTTCCGGGGGAAAAGTGGGGGATGTAAACAAGGCGAAAGGAAAACTGAGGATGAAAAATGGAAAGAATTCTTCGACGTGTATTCGTCGGGAAAGCAGCGCAGGTGCTGGCGTATCCCAAGGCTCCGTCAATAGAAGCGGTGAATATGCGGGCAGGTGCGCGCTGCGAGCAGGGCGGTACGAACTCGCGGCGCTCGGTTCATCGCCTGGGGAGGTTTTGTTTGCACGTATCGCGCGGCAAATTGCTCGCGCCAGGTCGCAGTTGCGGCCNTCGGTTCATCGCCTGGGGAGGTTTTGTTTGCACGTATCGCGCGGCAAATTGCTCGCGCCAGGTCGCAGTTGCGGCTGACCACTCCAATTGTCGGAGGATTGCTAACAACAGTTGCTGTATCAATTTTCTCATATTTGTTCGCAAATATTTCAACAAACTTTGTGTGTAGCCGTGCTCGTAATTTAATGAGATTTCTCCTTAATTAAAGAAAAGTGTTACATTTGAATTTTTTTATTTATTTTGAAATAGCATCTACCTACTGTTGACGCAATAGAACTATCGCTCACTGTACAACACTGCCCAGTTTAGTAATTGCCTCTGTTTCGTTACATCGAATCAGTAGTCAAATACCTGCTGCGTTACTTTAATTATAATAGTTATAAGTGTCTTTTCGGAATATTCACACCCTCCTGCTATCCAGGAGTTGATATCAGTCTGAAATATTCAACTGGAAGCTCTCAGAACACTTGGCTGCTGTCATGACACATTCGCAATTTGCTTGTTTCCCACCGAGCATTTTGCAAAAATTAACTTTCGCTCACATACACAGTGGCCCTAAATTTACGAACTGCTGCGCCTTTGTTCCAAGGACACTCGAGATCACTCTTGGAGCAGTGAACTAAATAACTGCCTTTCAGATGAGATTCAGTTCCTCTAATGCATTTGCAAATATTTACAAAGGGCTTTTCTGCTCTTCTGCATTTCCGACAGTATTTTTTAAAAAAAGAAGGCATTGAAAGTGGTTGGTTCTCAGCTGTGTGTTATAATGGCTTTTCTCGAAATCCCGGTATCACTATATGGAGGTTCCAGTCGGATCTGCACTCGCCAAAGTCACCCAAAAGCGAACTTCCTCTGAGATAACTCAAAATGATTCACTTTTGTTGTCCAGCGTGTGTTCCACAGACCCGTGAATTTCCAACCAATTCGAGACATTGTTTATGTCCACAGACGTCCTAAGCTGGCAGGGATCTAGTGTAATTTCGTTTCCAAGTTTTTAGTAAGTAGTAAACTTCACTAATTCATGGAGATAAGTTTCATTTTCAGAGAGAAGTATTTCTCAGGCCTATATACACACATGACGCGATTTTCTGTAAACTTCTTCACTGTGAATTATGTTATGTGCTGTTTACAACACTGTTTGGCTTTGATAATTGTACTTTTGTCTAATTTTTCAATTATTTAAAATAGATAACGACTTACTAACGATAATGCCAGTGAAATGTAGCTTAAAATAAAAGCATATGTGTCCCAATGTCAGCTGTGCGTTGTTGCACTCTCAAGAAAATTAGGGTAATATGTGTCGACAGGATGACCCAAAAGACCTTCAGTGAGAGCCTTAAGTGTAAATGGCGTGCTGGACGTTGAATAATTATTTTTGTGTTACAAAACACACTTATATTTACTATTTCCTCCAAGCGATACCTATCGGAATCATTTTTTTAATCTGTATTTTAATTCTTATTTTACTCGTAGCAATCCCATTCATATATAAGAGATTGTAGAAGTTAATTTATGTATCTGTTTTACATGTTATAATTGTTGTTCCCTCGGAAAATTTAAGTCAAACAGAATGAGATTAAAGTGAATTTAGGCTCCAAATATGTATAATATTTCTTGTGTGCAAACGATTGGTGAAATCTTTTGAGTTGTGACATTTTGATTTTACAAACAGTTTTTTCAGCCTAAAGAGACTAGAGGATTTTCTTCATTGGCAATTTGTCACGATCAAGAGCAATGAACAAGTGCTACAACGTATGGTTATGCTGAATTCAAGAGATAATTCTGGTTGAGGGAAAATGCTATACGAGTTTAATTACGAAATAACATTTTCTGGAGGGAGTGCAAATATTGTATATACTGCAATATTCTGTCAAAGTTTTTCTTTTCCGTCTTGAAAATAAAAATCACATTTATAAAAATACATAATTGTTTCAAAGGCAAAATATGTCCAAAAATTTAAGCTTATTTGTAAAATTACGGATTAATTTTACAAAGTATTTTTTGTTTATATTTATAAGATATTTAATTAACTAAAATATTTTATATGTATTTAATTTAATTTTTATGAGTTTGTAAATTGTTAACTGTTGTTGATAACTGTTGAAGATAAAGCCGTCAGTTGGTTACTAATTAGGTTCTTCACAGGGCATTAATTTTTTGCTTGATATACATATGTATTTTGCATATCAACTGAACACGTACCGGAATGTCAGCACCGCTCTATAATACACATGTATTAGCTCTAGAATTACCACAGTTATCCAAGTCTTGTGGTACGATCTAAGGAACCATAACTGATTTAATGAGCCATTCGCGGTTTCACCTGAATTTGGCTTGCACTGAGACATGCATGGCTTAATCTTTGAGACAAGCATATGACTACTGGCAGGATCAACCAGGGAGCTGCTCGAGCTCTAAAACCCCCAATTCCAATGGGGTACACAACCGGCTGCCTAAACAGTACCGGAGTGCTATACCAATTCTCAAAACAATCCCATCGACGATAGGATGTGACTTCAGGCCCGAACCTCAGGGCTCTCACATATCATCTCTTTCTTCAACTCAGAACACTGCTGAGCAGCGTTTCGGCACTTGGCCGTGCTAGGAAATTTTCACTCGGACTGATGCGAGTAGATTGCTAAAATATACGATCGGTTCCCACATAGGAGCTCGGTTTCCTGAAAACCAGGAAAAGAACGGTGGCCCGTGGGTATGCTGTGAGGGGGTGTAGGTCTCCCATACTGTTCGACGACTGCGCATTGACCCTCCAAAGAACACGCAGACGAAGTCGGAAGAACGCTGTAGACCGGCGGCCAGAATCGTCGTTCTTCCCCCATTACTGTTAGCCGCCAAATCGATGTGTGTTCCGAGATGTAATTAAGTACTGAGATACCAGTAGCAACTTTAGTTTTTTAAATGAAAATATACCCAACAATGGTATAACATTTTATTAAGCCGCTAGTTCAGTGGCGTGATTATTTTCAAAATCCGACTGTCACTTCTTGAGATATAATGAGGTTTTCATAGATGTGTGCATTTTACTGCAGCTGTGGCGGGGNTCATCCGCTGGGAGACGCTGCATTGGTGTGGTCTGTCAACAGACAAGATTGCTCGGCGAGTTAATTGTAATCAAGCTATGAACATCAAAGTAAACACACGTTTTATTTGTCTGTAATTTCAACACCACCACCAACAAACATTTCGCATGCGTTCGATACCTGTGCTACTATATCACTAGAGCATGCTTCGCCTGTCTCGACGTCCCAGCGGATGATGAAACCTAGTATAATTTTTAAGCCACCGCTCAATTAGCTTACTGGCATTAAATCGGGGCCATAAAAAGGTGTAACTAAAAGAAGGAAAGTATTTTGTACGTATGCTATAAAAACTGCAGCGCACCTCTCCGACCTCCACTCTCGTCCTATTCTCTGTTCCGGTGCCTGTCTGGCCAAGTTACGAGGTCAACTGATGCCAGTTTTCTCAGTTTGTTGTTCTCTTCAGTTGCTTCTGTATTAAAGTAAAATACACAATATGTATATTAATAATTAATATTAATGTATGATAAAAGTGTTGCGATATATTTAACCCATTATTTTATTTTACCCAGTTAATTTGCAAAATATATACCAGGATCCCCTCCCCCTCCCCATCAAATACCACCAAACAACCAACAAGATCA
>NQII01007432.1:62821-76022 GCA_002778355.1 Clitarchus hookeri
CTTCATCAGAAACAACTACTAAGGTCACAATTGTTGACATGCTTGCTACAGGTTGCTCGATGTGAACAATTTAGTTCTACAAACAAAATTGACTATGGAGATTGTCGTCTAGCGATTATTCTCACTGTGAATAAAATCTAACCGTGGCGACGTGTTGTGTTACAGAATACATTTACTCATGATAAAGATGGTTGCGTGATAACTTTTCGTATAAAGATATTAGATAGTTACAAAACAGGATTCGTGATTGCTTTCTTTATCTTTATGGCCGTACTGTGGTTTGTAAAACCGTAGCAATCGCTCTACCCAGAAAAAGTGAAAATGGAGCCTAGTATCTGAAAACCTGTGAAAATTACTTCACTTATTATCAGAGCCAAATAACCTATTATTATGATGACTGTATTTCAATGATTTACAAGTGATTCTACCTGAAAGTCAAGAATCCCACTACTTTAAATCACTGGTTTCCAGTTTATGTGAATACTTCGCTTTTTAATGCATATAGAATATATTGAAGTTACTCAAAGTATTTTATTCGTATAAAAAAGCGGATCTATTGAAAATTCAAATATAAACAAACTACCGCATTGTACAGTGAAAAATAAACACGTTGTGTTCATGAAAATATTTTCTTAACGTTTAATTTAAAAAAAAAACTCTTAGGGATCCGAAAAAATGAACATTATAGGAAAGGGGTCGGCGAAATCACAGAGTTTAAGAACCCCTGTTGTAGATGATGTGGTCCTCGATCGCTTCAGTTATTCCTGCTATTTTGTATACTACACTGAATTCCAATCCTACAGGAGAATAACTGTTCCGTATCTGTTTGAAAGTGCTAATAAATTAGCAGAATTACAGTACTTTTAGACGTTATTTGCACAGAAATTCTCATTGGCATTCACAATAATTAAATTATATAGATAATATTTCTTTTTTAATTTAATTTTTAGGCTTTATTCACTTCTCTGATCGAGTTGAAGGGTAAACTCAAAATTTCATTATTATTGGTTAACAACTCACAAATTCAGATGTAAAACACCAAAAACTGAATGATACAACACGCCAAGGAATATATGTTTAAAAAGAAAGAGTTGTTTTAATGCTTTTAGCGAGCCTAGGACAACATCCGCTGCGCTGGAGCTGCGAGCAATCGAATTTTTGAGGTCTGGCTTATTACCTACAATCGATTCTCTCACGTAAACCAGAAAAACAACATTGCGACTACACTCATGTGGCGAGGAGTGCCGACTATGCAGTTTTGTTTACGGCTGCGTTTCATTTGGATTCCATCATTTTAACAGCTAGATGAAACTGTAGAGTGGGTCCGGTAACGAAAAACTGCTCAAAAGCTTTGATCATACACGCACTTTTTAAGTGACAGAATTAAATGTGGTGAAGGTTGGATGGCACTGAATCCGTTCTGACAGAAGCTGCATTGACTCTGGCATTGTATGGGAATTCGATACTCTGGCATCACAAACATCCCTTTACAGAGTATTTGAGTTGGATTTAGAGATAACGTACGTTACCACGAGGCCGCACGTAGAGCCAACTGATATGCGCTCAGATTGCTTTAGACGCAGCGAACGAACGTGCTTCGGATGTGTAATGTAAAGTCAAATCATTTTGAGCTTAGATTTGGCAGTTTCGTAATGTTATGTAAGCGGCATCTCTACCTAACAATCTACCATAACCATTCGTAGATAAATGAATATCGCAAACTCTTGTTTAATTAAAGGTCGAAAGATATTTTTATACATTTTAAAGATATTTTATTGCCTGTCTGTCGTCAAGTATAATGCAAAAATTCTATGCATAAAAATAATCTTGAAAAGCTCCTAACAAACGGCTGGGATTTTGACTTTGTATCCCACTTAAAGGATATATATATAATATTTAGTTTACTTTTTAAAATTATACATATATTTGGAAAGAAACTCTTGACTCAAATGCAATTGTGTTTAAACTTCTAGCGAATTAAGTAATTTTAAACATAGCAAAAAAACCTATTAAACTAATTTACAGGTGCACATTACATATTTCAAGGTAATTTATGTACAGTATGTTAGTGGCATCAAAAATTACTTCGAGTTAGAGCCGAATAGTTTGTTTAAAACTAATTTTTATAATTTTTTGAAATGAGTTATTAAAGTTGAAAAATACAATTTTTTTCATTCATTAAAAAATATATAAGACTTTTACTTCACTTTAAAAAAAATTTAAATGGCATTACAAAATATGAGACTGTTTAAAAATACAGCAGGAGTACAATTTTCAAAACTAAGTATTTCATGCTGTTATTTTTCCTTGTCTTCTGATTGTTACATTGTTTTTAATTTATTAGTCCAAGATACGCATACAAAATAAAAATGTACATATCTGCTATAACGAGCATAGCTTGAATCCGTTCATTTAATGCTTTCTTCAAAAGGCATATTTTCGCATCGTTGTTTTATATTTATGTCTTTAAAATGAGCAGCGAATATCACAAGTAGTAGTATTAAAATTATCGCTATTGGCAAAGTAACTTCCTTAAAGCTGGGAATTGCAAGAAGTACATTTAATGCCCATTGTTTCTATTGTTACAAAACATCCAAGTATAAGCCTGAACTAACTTATGATAAATTCAGGAATTTACTTCACAAATATAAAATACTAACTATGATCATTATCAGATAATTTGCTTTCATATCCTTAAAATGCAAAGTTTATGTCCCTGGTAGGAAGACTATCCCTGAAATCAAAAACAAAACTGCGTGATAACATGGATATTTGTTCACAGTATGTCTGCGTATCTGCAAAGTGACATCATGTATGGCAATATTTTTATTTTAGCTATTTATGAATGCAAAAAATATGTAACCCAAATAATTTATTTTTTTTTATCTTTTGATGTTTTCTGGTTTTTTGTTTGAATTTGCTGCGAAAATTTTAAGTTATTTTGTCTGACCTTTATATAAGATAACTAGTTTTGTGTACACTTTTTATGAACAGATTTAGCTGTAATCTGTTCGCGGTTTCTTCACAATTTTTTAATCATAACTTTGAAAAATTACCCCATGTATGACGTGTTTGGTTGTTTAATTAATATGTTATGTATTACAATCGTTTTATACTTCTGTTAAGGTAAAAAAAACATAAACGTTCCATAGTTTAGCTTAAATTTGAATTTGATTTACTTTTTATCTATAAATTATAATTTTTTATTTCTAATTATTATGAATAAAACAGTAAGAAAATAGGTGTTGGTAATACATACTAAAAATAGTTGTTATGCAAAATATTATTACGCTGAATGCGCAAGAATGCGGTGCGTTTTCCTTTTGGTGTAGTTGTCTAGACTCGGTCAAGCTTTGTTTGCATGAGGCGGAGGAATATCCTGGGAGTAGAACTTAAGCAGAACTTCAGAAAAGTTGGAAATAACCGTGAATGGACTATAACAAGCATGCAGAAGAAATACATCGGCTCGTTTCTCAAGGCACTACACATGGATTTATTCTGAGCTACATTAATTTATATAACCTACTTTGTTTGTTATTTGGTCATATAGGTTCATTTTGTAGATATTTATGTCGTTTTTTCGTTCGCTGTGGTCTTACAACTATCAAATTAAATTTCTAGTATCAAATTAAACTGCAATACTAGAAATCATTGACCCTATCCCAACCTTTGACATTAACAGTCAATCCAATTGTCTTTGCGCTAATAACACATAAAGAATTAAGGTGGTGGTTTCAATTACTTGAATCAATTTTAAAATAGTTTGTTACCTTTTTATCTTTTTATAAAAATTTTGTTAATTACTTGATTTACGTTGTATAGAATTCTGGGCAATATCATAACGATTTTTCGTACTGTAACAACTAGATTTCCTTATGTTTCTGGAAAGTAAATTATTCTCAATAACAAAAAATACCGCAAAAATATTTTAATGTGATGGAAAGCCATTCCTAAAATTAAGTATCGAACGGTGATGTCAACTACAGAGCTGAGTTATATTATCACGCTTTAGTAAAACGTGAAATATTTTTATTATAATCTAAACTACCATAATAATACATTAATGTATGTTTAATGTTATATAATATTTATGTTTTTTATATTAAAATAATTTTCAACGTGGTAATAAGTTTGTTAATTTTATAAGTGACTTAACACGATATAATTTTAATTTTATACGAGTTTTAGATCGCAAAATATATTACATTTCATTACGTACATACCATACAAGCTGAAAGGGTTATAGGGTAATTTATATAGAACTGACACATATGTTTATTTAAATATTTATAAACTAATTATGTGAACCACTATTTGTTACACGTCACATTGAGAGTATCCCTGGAAAATTATATCCTCTATAGCAAATGTTGAAGATGTCCTCCCTCCTGCACAAGGTAAAACGCAACACGTTGTTCCATGTTAATGGCCGCTCGTTGGAGGACGATGGCGTAAATGCCGTTGATGTCGTGTGTAATGCTGTGCTTCAATTCGTCCACCTTCAGGGGGCATGTGGCGTAAACTCGCTCTTCTAAGTAACCCCATAGGAACAACTAGTCATAACATTAAAATTATTAAATAATGTGGCCTGAAACTCCCACGAAGAATTATTATCTGGAGAAATACGCCTAAAACGTTTTTCCGCGAAAACCTTTATTTCGTTAGCAAAATTAAAAGTTTGCAAACCAAAAACATTAAGAGATACCATAAAAAAATATAAAGTGTTCCATAGTAATATACATGTATATGGAAAGTATGAGCGCATTAAAGATTAAGTCTTTGCTTGTATATTTATTACCTTCTAGGATGGAAATGTGTGGACAGTATCTTGGACCGGTAAGTCTATACTCTTGTCAAGGAACGTTGCTAATATCACTCGAGAAAAATATGTTGTACTTGTTGTTTTACATATCGTACAGCGGTTTGGTACGTTTTCGTTGGTTTTAACTGAAAAAAACAACTTTTCATGTGCTATATTTTATGTTAGATTAGGTAATTAAAACCATACAATAAATATTTTCGTAATATTTTATGTTATTTTTAACCGTATTAACAGTTATTCGTCTACTGTCCTTAGTTTAGTCAATTTCTTTTTAGGTTCGGATTTTGCATTTAAAAATGAAAGGGACAGATAATTAATTTCATAGTTGCTGAGAAAATTGTTCGACTAAATTACGTCCATTCGCATAGTTTTCACACTTCAGTTGCATTTTATCTCCTATGAGACATGAATGAACTATTGATTTTCCCTCAGCGATGTTATTTTCATTCCGTTTCAGGATCTTTTCCCATCCAGAATGGCTGCCGTTCACAGAAATTCCTTAAGTTCATTAACTATTTATAAGTATAATAATTTCAGTAGCTTTTTGTGTGGAAATATATAATATGTACATAACTTACTGTGGTACAGGTATTACAGATGCAGAAAAAGCAAGAGAAAAAATTTCCAATTTACTTTCAACATATGTAAAATTTATAGCCTTATTTTTTTACGTTAAATTAAACCTAGCATAAAATATGCCACGATATTAATAAAATATGCCGCTATTTTAGTATGATTCATTTTGCGAAAAGAAATTACATTTTAGCAATAAAATACGTTTACGTATTTATTATCGTGTTTGTGTGGTTTACGGTTCCTGACATATTTATTCACATGATTGATTTGTATTCACGAAGTAACGAAAAAAAAAAGTTCCAAATTGAAAATTTCGTACTTAAGAATGTGAATTAAATGGCTCAAAAAATGGATCAGTTTTCTGTGAAGAGATAATACGTAAGTGACCAAGTGTGTACTTCAGCAGTTGTAGTTTCAAACTTAGACTCTGTAAACCTTCACGTTTGTATATATTATTTCGACACAAATATGAATTAAACCGTCCAAGATATCAAGAGACTATAATATCAATGCGTTCAATGTAATACCATTCCATACAAGTAGAACTTTCTAACCAGTTCTGTCTTTCCGAGTAGGGCGCACACCTTTCACATTAGCGTGAGAGAGACTCTGTATAATTCGGTAGACGTGCATATGTAGAAGCGGACCCGGCAACTCGGTCGCTNATTAGCGTGAGAGAGACTCTGTATAATTCGGTAGACGTGCATATGTAGAAGCGGACCCGGCAACTCGGTCGCTACAGACGTAGTTTGTTCAACTTGGCCTTGCGAGACCGTAAAACCCGCGCCTGGAGCACGTCAAGCTAAATCTTAGTGTCCCCCGCGGGAACCCAACTGAAACTCCGTGTAGATACGGCAAAGACGAGCGAGCCCCTCTGGAATCCAATTACTGGCTGAGATATGCCGGGGCGAGCCATAAATACTGCTGGCATTGTGGGCGCCTGGCGAGATGCCTGCTGACTTCATCCCCGTTGAATCTTTAATATCCTTCCTTCACAAAAGGCGGAAACGGAGCCAGCTGCATCTGCGGGCGCCCCGCTCGGCTTCCGGTGAATGGCGCTCCNCTTCCTTCACAAAAGGCGGAAACGGAGCCAGCTGCATCTGCGGGCGCCCCGCTCGGCTTCCGGTGAATGGCGCTCCAGACGATAACACGTGACACCGGCGTGGCTGTCACGTCACGTGAGTACACCCTCGGCGATGAACTTGCCTGGAGCAGACTGCAGTTCTCTACTTCGCGTCTCTGGCTGTGAACTGGTTATTGTTTTAATACGTCCCGTTACGTGGAATAGTAAAAAGCTTTATTTAACCAATAATAAGGCACTTTTATGTTAAAACAATTATAAAACGCTTGTAATGCNTGGAATAGTAAAAAGCTTTATTTAACCAATAATAAGGCACTTTTATGTTAAAACAATTATAAAACGCTTGTAATGCACGACATGTATAGGAAACAACCAAAAAAATCCTACATGCGANTTTATGTTAAAACAATTATAAAACGCTTGTAATGCACGACATGTATAGGAAACAACCAAAAAAATCCTACATGCGATGATTTTTCAAAGGTTTGATTCAAAAGGTGTGAATAAACCGCAGATAGACTATACCATACCCGCAATGACTTATTAATAACGTCTGAGTTTTAAAATGCCATGCTTTCTTACTCAATTTCGTGCTATAGTTTGATGTAGCATAAAATAAAATATCTGTCCTTTAAATAAAATATATATTTCGACCGATAAACACCGCTCAAAAATAAAATACCTTACTCAGCATTATTAATTTGCAGACACTAGCCATAAGTAAGGCCAGTTCTATGTGTGCGCGTGAAGCTAGCTATTCACTCCAACACAGCTGGGCAATAAGAGACAGTTGTTAGCACAGCTAATAATTTCTGAGTGGACTGTATGTAACACACGCTTTTTGAACTATAAGAGTGAATAGTAATTAACACGTTTTTATGTTTAACGGGGTCAATATTATTTTTCACGCGATTTATTTTGTTTTTGTGGCAATAGTTATTTATTTGTTTTGAAAGAGAGTCCGTATTATTTATTTTGTTTTGCTACAGTATTTTTATTTGGCCGCATATTTATATGTCTTTCTGTTTTTACATTGTGTACGAGTACTTACAAGGCCATATGACTCTTTACGTTTTTTTTATTTCTGGGGCAATTTTATGTGGCAGTACAAATGAATTGAAATTGTAACCCTCAGGATTGGTCTGTTTTTAAAGAACGTTCCGAAGTTAAGTTTTCGAGGAGGAAAATGAACATCTTCCTACGCGAAGTTAGCCAGCCAGTCAGCCTGGGTGGGTTGTGCACTAGGTATTAAATTTAAATTTTTCATAGGCAAGTCCGAGTTCGCACCCTTGAAATTGCAGGCCGTCTAATAGAGACGAAGACACGAGGTGTTTTAAGCAAGAAGTAGGTCTGTATAGCCTACCTCCACACAACTATCAGAGAGGTTAGATAGAACTCGTGCGACGTCCGTTAAGGTGCCATTGAACTGTATGCTAACACCGTAAGCCGTGTTTGCATACAGGATGTCATGTAATTCGTGGATACGGACTGCACCACACGAATATGTGATCAAAACTAACTAGAAAATATTCTTTGGTAAAAAAAAGCGCAAGGCCCTTAGATTACGAGATAAACGACATTAAAGTAGATAAAATGACTTTATTTCACGATAAGCACCGCATACAGTATCAGCATACAAAACATCGAAACGTTATAACAGGTGTTCGAAGTGTGCCCTGCCCATAGCAATGCACTTTCACGCATGTTGGATGCATGCAGCGTGCATGAAGCTTGGCCGCCGGATGCACCCATGGCCATTGCCATGTCCCAGTACTCACTGCATGTGAACTCCATGGCCCCTTTGCACTACTTAGCTCGGTTCGTTCTCTTGCCGTATGCCTTATGACTGACACGATAGTTGCAGCTATCACCTAATCTAATTGTAATACCAATGTCTGCTACAATGGTTTTCNATAATCACAGTTTCCCATTGTTGTCATTTCGTAGTAGTGGCAAGTTTTTTCCTAGTGTTACTATTTGTGTATGTGTTTGTCCTGTCCACAAGTATTTTGCTACCAGAATGCTGTTTTGCTGTGTGTACGAATGGTACAAGTTACTTTAGATAGGTAAGATGAAGTGTGTGGGTATTCCTATATACAGTCTGGACGGGGTCGGGAAAAAGTAAATCGTCAGACTGGCTTCAAGCGTCACTACAGTGCAGGATTTGATTTCCAGTTTCCGCACTGTGTTTAAGTTAACAAGGAGTTAAAGGGGCAATAATTATAGTTTCACAATAAGTACACTAATCTTGTAGTCAAATCGTGACGATCGTGACTGCGCAGCTAGGGTTGACACTCTACCCATAAATTATTTACACGCACTACAGCTGTTGCAACGTCACTCTCATATACACAGAGGTATACAGAACCCTTTTCTCTACCAGTTTATCATTATTTAGCATCCTATCGTTGTTCTGCCATACCGCACATTGAGGCCTCGCATTGTTGTGTGCTGTGTGCGTGCGAGTCGTCGTTAGGTTACAAGGGAAAATGTAGACTTTCCATGATAACATTGTTACAGCTAATGAAGCGTTCACGTCTGCGCGTGGGCATGTAGATGTTTCGCAGCAAGCCGGTTGTGACTATCCCATTGCATGATTTCACCCAGTGTCTAAAGTGTTAAGTTCCCTTGAGGTAGAAATAGAGTTGCTTCCAATTGACCACTGCAGCCGAATGTACAACATGCAGTAGTGTTCATTAAAAAGTAGCTACTACACACACACTACCAAAATTGTCAGAAATGTACGAATTAAGTTGCATGTGAAAGAAGAAAGCATACTTTGTAACATTGTAAAATATTATGTTAGAATTTACCAATTTCAATGTTTAAAATTATTTTTAAGTGTTTATTTTATTTAAAAAATTAGTCGTCTTTCCTTTCTGGATGCTCCAAAACGCACATTTTGCAAAAAAAAAAAACCTTATTAAGTAAGCTCTGGCTATATAATAAAATGTTACTAATAATGTTTACAAATTGATTTTATGCATATCCATTGCAGGCATGCCACAAAAATGNAAAGTGTTAAGTTCCCTTGAGGTAGAAATAGAGTTGCTTCCAATTGACCACTGCAGCCGAATGTACAACATGCAGCAGTGTTCATTAAAAAGTAGCTACTACACACACTACCAAAATTGTCAGAAATGTACGAATTAAGTTGCATGTGAAAGAAGAAAGCATACGTTGTAACATTGTAAAATATTATGTTAGAATTTACCAATTTCAATGTTTAAAATTATTTTTAAGTGTTTATTTTATTTAAAAAATTAGTCGTCTTTCCTTTCCGGATGCTCCAAAACGCACATTTTGCAAAAAAAAAAACCTTATTAAGCAAACACTGACTATATAATAAAATGTTACTAATAATGTTTACAAATTGATTTTATGCATATCCATTGCAGGCATGCCACAAAAATGNCTATATAATAAAATGTTACTAATAATGTTTACAAATTGATTTTATGCATATCCATTGCAGGCATGCCACAAAAATGAATTTACATAAAATCAATTATTAAAAATAGTGTTTTACATTAGTACAAATGTTTTCTTACATACAACCGTAGTCATTATTAAGAGTGTCCT
The DNA here is from genome assembly GCA_002778355.1 of Clitarchus hookeri. Classification (NCBI taxonomy): domain Eukaryota; kingdom Metazoa; phylum Arthropoda; class Insecta; order Phasmatodea; family Phasmatidae; genus Clitarchus; species Clitarchus hookeri. Next base: position 72,883 of record NQII01007432.1, read on the forward strand.
ACTTGACGAAGGTTTTCTCGCAAAGTGTGCTTCCTGATGGAAATACGCTTAAATTCTGAGAAAAAAACAGACTTAATAATTGCTTTTTCCTAAACATTTAAGTGAGTAAGGCTTACCAAAATATTTTTCAGCATTACAAAATATATGCGTTCTTCTGGTATTGTATATACTACTTTTTAATGCGTAATGCATGTTACAAAGTCGGGTTGCAGTGGCCAATTGAAAATCACTCTATTTTTACTTTACTGACAACTGAAGTTAAAACCTTTTTCCTTTCATTATTTTCTTAATTGCACTTTCCTTCTCATTTACTTATTTGTGACGTCTAACAACTGATATTTTTGGGTACATAAGAAAAGTCTAACAAGAAATTCCACTTACACTGTCTCGACTTCTTTTCATAAAACTTATATATACATAGACACACATTCAAGAAAAATTCTAACGCCATTTTCATATACATATGTACATTATTTAGTGTCTTTGAAGTATTACCGCCTAGCATAGGCATAGGTGATACGAAACCATGATGCGTCACAATAATCGTTTCCAAAAAANCTTTGAAGTATTACCGCCTAGCATAGGCATAGGTGATACGAAACCATGATGCGTCACAATAATCGTTTCCAAAAAATGCTTAGATATATATCCTAGCACATGTAATTCCAATGCCAAGTTACTTATTATTTGAGCATATACGCCATTNAAAAATGCTTAGATATATATCCTAGCACATGTAATTCCAATGCCAAGTTACTTATTATTTGAGCATATACGCCATTATAAAATCAACCGTCATGGTCGTTGAGTGCTCCCATATATGTGTACACATCAGTGGCGTGTGGTGAAGTGTTGCAAGGTAAGCTGGTGATTTCTCAGTGCCGTACACNCCCATATATGTGTACACATCAGTGGCGTGTGGTGAAGTGTTGCAAGGTAAGCTGGTGATTTCTCAGTGCCGTACACACTCGACGCACGCAGCAGGAACCGGTAATCAGAGTGGAGCGGGGAGAAACTGAACATATTGCGGCCACTCACGAGAGAGCGGCGAGCATCCATTACACACGTGCTNCAGAGTGGAGCGGGGAGAAACTGAACATATTGCGGCCACTCACGAGAGAGCGGCGAGCATCCATTACACACGTGCTGTGACGTCAACTGCACTACTACGTTTAAGTGGCCGATGTTTTAAACTAGCAAACTATCAAGTATAGCACAGTGCAAAACACAGCTTGCCTTGCAACAGTTCACCACACGCCGCTTGTACACATACTTCCTTACAAGAATCTCTTGACCATAAAATAGATGAACTTTGGCCTGCAGGCGCATTATAACCCATGGAAACTAGTTTTCTTCCAAACGCAACTTTGCGTTGTATCGTGTTTAATATAACTTTTGTGCAATATNATAACCCATGGAAACTAGTTTTCTTCCAAACGCAACTTTGCGTTGTATCGTGTTTAATATAACTTTTGTGCAATATTATCCACTTTTCTTTGAGACACTTTTCTTTTGCTTCAGCGCAAAACTTCGTGTCAACGCACACTTTGCGACGGCAGTTGGCAATGCTTCTGTGGAAAAAAGTATCTCTCTTTTGAATAAAATCTAAGAAATGTTAGGTCTTAAAAGCATTCCTAATGCCCTACATCAGATCGTTGTAACGAACATGTGCGCGAAAATCAAGATGAATGTTCANATAACCCATGGAAACTAGTTTTCTTCCAAACGCAACTTTGCGTTGTATCGTGTTTAATATAACTTTTGTGCAATAGTATCCACTTTTCTTTGAGACACTTTTCTTTTGCTTCAGCGCAAAACTTCGTGTCAACGCACACTTTGCGACGGCAGTTGGCAATGCTTCTGTGGAAAAAAGTATCTCTCTTTTGAATAAAATCGAAGAAATGTTATGTCTTAAAAGCATTCCTAATGCCCTACATCAGATCGTTGTAACGAACATGTGCGCGAAAATCAAGATGAATGTTCAACATAAGGGCTGATACAAATATCAGCTAAAATTTAAAAACGTGGCTGTCAAGCAAGAAATAGTGAACTGTATTTTTTAGTATACCATAAATACTCTAACAATATGTTGTTTCGATGTACCGATAACCATACTTTATAAAAGTAAAATAAAATATATAAATAGTAAATTTACAAATATAGTATATGTAATCTTTAATGTAATATTTAACGTAATCTATAAATACGAATTTATATAGAATATTATATTAAAGTTATATTTTGATATTTATTGTCATTACTTAATATAATAATAAATACAATTTGTATACAATACAATAAACGTTAAGATAAGAGAAATAAAATGAGAAATGTGTTGTTATGATGTACCGACAATCACAACTTAAAATTACACAACATTATTACACGGTTTATAAAAAATTCCTGTAAAAATCACGAGTTCATAGTAGACTCGACTTTTTCCTACGATGTTGCTTCGAAATTCGAAAATATCACTCAGATGATGCAATCCAATTAACAGGATTTCTCTCCGAAAATGATGTTAAAATAATATTTAATTATCCGAAGTTCATACTGCGTAGTAATATGTTGCATAATCACCATTTCTTACTAGGCATTACCAACACAGCTATTTTATTTGTGTTGTTATTCATATTAATTATAAATGAAATGTTATAATCTATAGATAAAATATAAGGAAAAGTTAAATTTAATTAAAGTAACTTTTGGTTATATTCACACAAGTACAAAACGCTTGTTAAACAACCAAGAGCGTTAATCCGGAGTTGTGATTTTCCAAAGGTTAGACTCAGAAAGTGTGAAGAAGCCACGAATAGACAAACTGTGCAAATACTGTGTGAGGAGTGTGGACGTGTGGTTGAAGGCGGCGTGGTGGCTGTGCTTGCAGAGATCGTGGAGAATGTGAAAAGCGGCGGGGGCGGCGGGGGCGGCGGCAAGGCGCCCTTCAGGCCGACGCTGGAGAACCTGCGCAGCGAGGAGGAGGTCGTCCAGATCATGCGGCGCTGCTGGGCCGAGGAGGCCGCCGACAGACCCGACTTCCCGGCTCTCAAGTCCGCCATCAGGAAGCTCAACAGGTACGTGTCGCTGCCCCGCTCACCACGCGCACCGCGTGCTACAAGCAACTCACTGAGGGAGGGGAT
>NQII01007432.1:76032-98414 GCA_002778355.1 Clitarchus hookeri
GGGGAATATCACTGCTCCAACCTGCACACAGGATGTTAGGTCAATCGCGGACACGGACTGCATCACACGAATCTGTGATCAAAGCTAAGTAGAAAATATTATTTGGTAAAACCACGCAAGGCCCGTAATTTACGAGAAAAATTACATTAAAGTAGATGAAATGACTTTACTCACGTTAAGCACAGCATACAGCATCAGCATACAAAATGTTGAAACGTCATAACAGCTGTTCTAAGTTTGCTATCCCCATAGTAATGCACTTTTCCGCATGCTGGATGCATGCGGTATGCATGGAGCTTGGCCACCGGATGCACCCATGGCCAGTGCCATGTCCCAGTAATCACTGCATGTGAACTCCATGGCCCCTTTGGCACTACTGAGCTCGACCCTTTAATTTTTCCATATTCCTTACCACCGGCACATTAGTTAGAGCATTGCCACATCGCCTAACATTTAGCCAATTGCAATACCACATGTTTGCTACAACGGTTTTTTGACCTTTCATGTCATTTTTCTCGTAAACGAAGGGTCGTATGTATTTGTACAAAAGAGTATTTTCTAGATGGTTTTGAATACAGATTTGCATGGTGCAGTTCGTATCCGCAAATTACCTGACATTCTATATACAGTATGAGTATAAAAGAATACCCCAAATTTGAAGGTATATAATATCACAACCTAACAAACTACAACCTTGATTGACCAGTCGAACGAACCGTGGAACTGTGAAGTTTGTTTATCCAACATTTATAAATGTTCAGTGACCACCACAAGCGGCCCGAACTACATTTACGTGATAATCAAACTCGTTCCACGCTCTTTTCATCATGTCCGGCGTTACGGTTTGGATGGCGTCTGTAATTCTCGTTTTGAGGTCGTCAATGTTAGCCGGCAATGGTGGACGAAACACGTGATCCTTTATGTACCCCCATAGAAAAAATCGCACCGGGTAAGATCCGGGCTTCTTGGGGGCCAGTGTTGAATAGCCTGGTCACCAGCTGCTCCTCGACCAATCCAGCGTTGCGGCAACGTCTCGTTCAGGTATCCGCGAACAGCTAGGTGCCAATGGGGTGGCGCACCATCCTGCTGGAAAATGAAGTCCACCGCCGCCTCTTCTAACTGACGAAACAACAACTCTGTAAGCATGTCCAAATAAGGGATTCAAGTAACAGTGGGCCCGTGAAAAAAGAAAGGGCCGAAAACAGTGTCTTTGGATACAGCGCAAAACACGTTCACTTTGGGGGAAGCGCTTACGAGTTCGGTGGTTTCATGTGGAGGCTCCTGACACCATATCCGCACGTTGTGCAATTTCACCTTATCATTTGTATGGAACGTCGCCTCATCACTAAAAACCAGCTTAGACCTGAAGGCATTGTCTATCTCGTTCTGGGCACAAAAGGAAACATCACACCGTCCGCACCCATTTTACGTGTCGAATGCGAGCTCGCATCCCCCTCACCACCTCTAACCGAGATTTACGAACGCCATCCAAACCATAACACCGGACGTGCTGTCAAGAGCGTGGAACGAGTTTGATTATCGCGTAGATGTCGTTCGGGCCGCTCATGGTGGTCACATTGAACATATATGAATGTATGGTAAACAAACTTCGCGGTTCCGTGGTGCATTTGATTGGTCAATCAAGATTGTAGGTTGTTTTGTTTAGTTATTATAGACCTTCAAAGTTGGGGTATTCTTTTATACTCACTCTGTATTTTAACGAGCACGCTGTGTGGTATGCGGCTAGTGAGGTTGTTAACGACGGGGGCAAAGTAGTCGGATGCCATAACGTTGAATCAAAATTGTTATGTTAACAAATTCTTTAAATAAATGTAATAAATAAGCAAATTTGTAAAAAAAAAAAAAATATATTTATTTTGCAGTGTTACTCGACCGACGCATGAATCAAATTTTAAGTCCCAAGGTAATGTTAATTTTACATATGACGGAAGAATACACAACTTGTCTACAAATAGATCTTAAACAGGGATTTCAAAAGTGCTCCGCTTATCGTGAATAGCCTGTACTTGTTTGCATAAGGCAAAACATATATTTAGTAGCCCCAACAAAATATTTTGTTGAATAAATAAAACTTTAAAAGCAATAAAATTTATTTTGTTCGCCTTACAAAATATGTATGCCTATACGCTTGTGTTAACATAACCTCTGTGTTCGGACAAAGAAATAGAAGTCAACAAAATATTTAGTTGAATCAATTGAATGCACTTTCTTGGTCACTTATTTGATTGCCTTCGTTCGAAAATACAGCTCGAGAGTTTGTTTGTAATTGTTGTAACAATAGGACAGTAACAATGTTTGCTAGTGCATTTATTGATATTTAATAATGGCATAAAAATTCTAATTAAATTAATTTATTCGGAAACATTAAATTATTTATGTAATAATTAAAATATATACGTATTTATGTACGTTGTCCAGTATTAGAACTGTATTTGTTTAAAAACATTCACATTTCATTAATAGTCACTTACATCGTTACGCTCAGGAGCAAACGAGCTGGGTTCGAATCTCAGTCCGGCTTTCGCTTTGTTTTATGATAACTGAAATTGTTTAATGTACGTAGAACCAACCAAGTCTTTAGTTGAGCCAATCCGATCTTTAGCTGCATCTACCAAATAAACTACGTAGAAAAAACTTAAGATATGTACCTACATTATACAAAAAACATTTAAGAATTTCTGATTCATATAATGAGTTTTATTTCGTTTTCAAAAAAGGAAGTTATGTTGCCGCATCCTGTATATATAGAGGATATTTCTCTGCAAAATCGACAGACTTCGCTAGCGTGTTCTAGAGGTCATTCACAACTAATAAAAGTCGTCCGTTTACATACAGGGGATGGACAAAATAATATGGACACCTGACATATACACAAAATGTATTTATTAATAAGGTTTTGGGCCCTTATTTGCTTTTAGAACAGCTGCAATTCTTCGCGGAATAGATTCGTCGAGTGCCTGAATAGTTTCCAAAGAAATGTGGTCCCATTCTTGTACCAAAACATCCACCAATTTCTTCGATGATGTTGGGGATGGAAATCTGCTCCTCACTCTGTGCTCTAAAACTCCCCATAAGGGTTCAATTATATTGAGGTCTGGCCAGGCTAGATGTTTGATGATATTCTGATGCTCCTCAAACCAAGATTGAACCTTTTTGGCTGTGTGTATGGGTGCATTATCATCTTGGAATATGGCAGTGTTTGACAGCAATATGCTAGTCATAGTAAGAACTTCATCATTGAGGATGTCGAGATATTCATTCGCAGTAATCCGGCCAGTGATGTGAATGAGAGGACGAGCTGAATACCACGATATAGCCGCCCAAATCATAATGGAACCTCCCCCATGATTGAGTGTAGGAAGCAGGCAGTCCGGATCGTAGGCTTCTTTTGGGGTTCTCCATACATAAACCCGTCTGTAGGACACCCGTAATGCTGGTACAACATTCACTGGCGTGTTTAGAGAGGAACATCTTCAAGGAAAGCAGGTAGCACTTCCAAAATAAATGCTGTGAACTTGTGTAATTTAATGTACCCTCAATGAAGCAGGAGGTGCCGATCACACTCTTGCAGATCAACACACATCACACATTCACACTCCACTGTCCCTGGTGTCCCACCTCCCCCAGCCAGCACGGGTTCTCAGTTGACCAGTAATGTATATTCCTCAAGTTCACTTTTCCATGGTTGCTAAACGTGGCTTCGTCGGTGAAAAGAACTCGCAGGAAAAATTGTCTATCGTCCCGCATTTTCAAACGAATAGCACGACAAAATTGCACCCTCCTCGCATAATCGCGCTAATATAGTTGCTGATGAAGCAATACGTGGTATGGATGAAATTTGTATCGTTGTAGAATGCGAACAACACGTGCCTGGCTTATTCCCGAGCCACTCGCAAGCTCCGTTGTGCTCACATGTGGATTGTGGGCGACTGCAGCCAGAATGTCGGTTGCCTGATTCCCCACGTTGCTGGTCTGTGTCTGCTTCTCACCAGAGTATTACAGTTCCCACCTACCAATAGTTTCCTGCGAAAACTCAACAGTGTCATTCGCGACGGACACTGTCGTAACGGTTACCTCTGCGTACAACGCTACCGCTGCCGTCGCATTTCGTTTACATCCACCGTAAATCAGAAGCGTATCAAGTTTTTCCTCGATGTGCATTTCCTTTAGCTTCACCAGAACCCACAAATATGGTACAATGGTAATGTGCGTTCGATACATTTGTCACTGTATCACTAGTGCTTGCGATACCTGTGTAGGAACACTCCAATGGACTTCCCAGCGGATGATGCACCCTACCTCGCTACAGCTACAGTAAAACGCCTACACCTTTGAACAACCCATTATATATCTTCGGTATTATCAAATTAATCACGTCACTGAGCTCGCCTCTCAATAGCAAGTTATGCTATTAAAATAAATGGGTATATTCCCATTAAAAAAAAAAGTTGATATCGATATCTCGGTATTTAATGACATGCATCTCGGAACAGACATGGGTGTTGTCTTATGAGCCCCGTAGTGCCATTTACGGAATATATCTGGGGTGCAAATCTTAGCTGAATAATCCTCTTTATGCATTATACATTGTAGATGTATACCTACGATCTATTAGAGGTATCCCAATTTTTCTGGCACATTGTTATATTATGATAACACGCATATTTTGCCTGAAAATGTTGTACCTCATTATTTTTTAAAATAATTATTAACATTTTTTTTAACATCGGCAGCTTAGTTTCAACAAGATTATAAAAGGAATGCCTAAACTTTAAAGGAAACCAATAATACGTTTAAACAAAATTTAAAAATAACACGCAATAATTAACGGTTATATACGAAAAACGAATTAGGTCCACGATATTTTATCTGATAACACGGCGATCACTATATCACAGAATCTTAGCTACACATTGTTGTCTAGTCTACACATTGTTATCTGGTCTATACATTGTTGTCTGGTCTACAATTGTCCGTACAACGCGTTTATCTTACTGCGCTGACTTCCCTGTGTAAAGTGCTTTTGGTATTTTGTGTAACAAATTATAGACAGATAATAGAAAAAAATTCCTTTGAATATTTAGCAGTTTTTTTTTTGTGGGTTGCATTACATAAATAATTTATTTATATTTCAATGTTTTATGCTGATTTTGTTTACAGTTCTTTTAAAATATGCGTGGGTGTAAATAAAAATCACTATTCTGTTTTCTCTAATTCTATTTCGGTGTTCCGTATATGAAATGGGACTTTGGTTGTACTCGGTCCATGTTTTCCAAAGGAAATAATTCAATTACGTACCGAATTTAATTGTAATTGCTTCGCCATTTCATTTCTGTTTGAGTTGCTGACCTTATTGTCGACCTAAAAATGTACCTAAAAGAAAGTTACTTTTCGTACATTTTTCTTGTGTTGGCTTACAAAATCATGTTTTACACATTTTGCAGAACATACATAATCAGACGTAAATAAACTTGTAAATTTTATTTATTTTTCATTTTCTAATTTAAGACCAAATAAACTGAACTTAGTCTGCACATTTTATATGCACCTAAAGTGGCGTATGATTTACTTCTAGCATCTTCGTTGGTTATCTGAAACCAAGCCAATTTGCACATGCAACAACTACGATTGCAAAAATTTTACACGGATAAATTTCGTTACGATAACGTTATTTATATGTCGTTACATTAGATCTACGCGTTTCATAGTTCAGTATAGGGTACGTCAACTATCTATCTCAAACCGACATTTGAAGTTTTGTACAACCATCCTTAATTCATTTACAAGCAATTATACTCCCTTAACAACATCGTTTTCATTAACCTTAGTTGTAGTATAACGCCGAGCTACTCGCGTATTTCAGGACGACACCCTCCAAATAGCCGGCGGAACTTTCTGAAGCCGCAAATGAAATTAAAACGCTGAAAATGCAGGTGGAACTTTTTAATTACATGCCTACAAAGGTAATTTAAAGTGCTCCAGCTTTAAAACAATATTCCAGTCTGAAATATATGTCGCGGCGTAATTTTCGTTATCTCATTTTAGTNTTCATTTTAATATGCATCATTTAGAGTTAATTGTATTTTCTCCTCTGATACTCCAAAATAGATAAGTGGTAGGTAGGTAGGCATCAGAGTACATAAAATAAATAATTTAAAATGATAGTATAATGTGCCGCATGAATATTTTTACAAATAAGGTACGTTTTTATTCAATTTTAATAGTATAAATATTACTTTGTGTAAGCATAATTAACATATTTAGTAGAAAATTTAATTTTGGCCAGCGTGAGAAGATAAATAACGGCGTTAAAGAGAAAATGGTTGAGAAATAATTAATGGTACAGCAGCTCTGGATCTCCAGACACTTCGCAATAAAAACACGGTGGTAAGACCACAGTGGCAATGGTTTTACTATATAAATCAACCAATAAGAATACTTGTAAATGTTCATGCTGGGAGCACTTATCGTGTTTTGCGAGATGTAGGACTATTCATCAGCCTGCTTCCATGGCCAAATGAATGTCGTTAACTTCGACAAAGAAAATATTTAACTAATCTCCTGCCCAAATGGAAACGTTTCCTTTGCACCTTGCTGTGAAACTGGAGCACGGTTTAATAAACGAGTATATTTATCCTCCAGCATGCATAAAGAACATATCGTTGCAGCAATTCAGCAATGAATTATTTTATAATATTCATGTTTTCGACTTCACATGGACACTCGGTATTGTGCCTGCCACGAAACATGTGTGACTTTCACACAATAGAATTAAAATGGGTTCAAATAAACCACGCTTTGTGGTAAAATAATGATTTTGAGGACCCACTGTACAGACAATTAACAGTAATGTTTTTTTTGTTAAATAGAGTGTGGAATTTGTAATATTGAAAATGCGACTGTAATAAAATTAACAAAATTGAAGTTACGATGCAGAAATACATTATCGTACATATTACGTCATTTTTATTTTCTTGGGCTTTTCACGCTACCAAGTTTTGTATCTGTAGACACACGTAATTATGGATAACCAGGATACTTAGATTATTGTATAATTAGGAAATTTGATATTATTTATAATTTTTCCTGTTACGGCATCACCTCCTGTAAATGACTTGATAACGCTTATGTTGTGTCCACAAAGACCTTCATTTATGGCAGATGTCCTTATATTTACTGTTAGGTGACTGGGCCTCGTGACGAGTATCTGCAACAATAAACGCTTTTGCAGGTTTCTTCACACATTTCGAATCAAACCTTTGAAAAATCACCCCCTATATTACGTGTTTAGTTATTTCCTAAATATATAATGTATCACAAGCGTTGCATACCTCTGGTAATACTAAAGTATCTTATTTTTCGTTTAATTGAAATTTTATCATCATTTTGATTATAAATTACACTATTTCATTCATAATAAATATAAACAGTGAAAAAACATGAGTGTAGGTAGCGCCTATTAAGAAATCGTTATCATAGAAAGTATTATTACAACTGAGTGCGCACGAATTCGGTGCTGTGTCCTTTGGTGTAATTTTCTAAACTTAGTTAAGCTTAGTTTACACGAGGCGGATGAATATGCTGGAAGTAGAACTTTAGCAGGGCTTCAGAAAAATTTGATGTAAACGTGAATGGATTAAATAAAGCTTTTTCTCAGAGCTGAATAGAAACACTCTTATTAGCATTTATTTAAGCGTTAATGACAAGCCATTGACATCTTCGTGACTTCAGGGAAATGTACTCGTGATACACACTGGAGAGCCAAAAAAACTGGTATAGGCGTGCGTATGCAAATGACAGAGTTATGGAACCAATCAGAGTAACGCGATGCCGTCGGCAGCGCTTATATAAGACAACAAGCGCCTGGCAAAGTTGCTAGATCGGTTACTGCTGCTACAATGGCAGGTTATTAAGATTTAAATTAGTTTGAACGTGGCGTTATAGTCAGCGCACGAGACATGGGACATAGAATCTCCAAGGTAGCGATAAAATGTGGATTTTCACGTACGACCATTTCTCGAGTGTACCGTGAATATCGGGAATCCGGTAAAACATCAAATCTTCGACATCGCTGTGGCCGGGAAAAGATCGTGAACGAACGGGACAAACGATTACTGATGATAATAATTCAACGTGACAGACGCGCAACCCTTTCTCAAATTGGCACAGATTTTAATGCTGGGGTATCAACAAGTACCAGCGTGCGAACTATTCAACGGACCATCATAGATATGGGCTTTCGGAGCCGAAGGCCCACTCGTGTACCGTTGTTGACTGCACGACACAAAACTTTACGCCTCACCTGGGCCCGCCAACACCGCAATTGGACTGTTGATGACTGTAAACACGTTGCCTGGTCTGACGAGTCTCTTTTCCAATTGTATCGGGCGGATGGACGTGTACGGGTATAGAGACATCCTCATGAATTCATGGACCCCACATGTCAACAGGGGACTGTTCAAGCTGGTGGAGGCTCTGTCATGGTGTGAAATGGGACCCCTTAAATGTCTACATACGACTCTGAAAGGTGGCAGATACGACGGACGTGGACAATCCCAGCAGGACAATGCGACACCCCACACGTCGAAAGTTGCTACCGAGTGGCTACAGGAACACTCTTCTGAGTTTAGACACTTCCATTGGCCACCTAAACCGCCAAAGATGAACATTATTGAGCATATCTTGGATGCCTTGCAACATGCTGTTCAGAAGAGATCTCCACCGCCTCGCACTGCTACGGATTTGTGGACTGCCCTTAAGGATTCATAGTCTGAATTTCCTCCTGCATACCTTCAGACATTAGTCGACTCCATGCCACGTCGTCTTGCAGCACTTATGCGTGTTCGCGGGGGTCCTACACGATATAAGGCAGGTGAACCAGTTTGTTTTGGCTCTTCAGTGTATCTCTAAAACGAGCAACTCTTACAGATCAAATTCCTGCACAACCTTGTAGTGCGTGCATACGTGATTTTGAGGAGTTTCTTCTCAGGGACTGAGAATCTCCATTCTTTTTCTGATAGGGTTTTGAAATAAATGCAACTGGTTGCCATTGACATTCAGTCTTGTTTAGTAATATTAAAACTAATTAATCTGTGCTAGATACTGAAGCATGAATATAGACTAATTTGATCCTTCCAGAACACTTTTCTTGTTCTCTATCACAAATAAACACTTTGTCATATATAAGTGATATTGCAATTGGCATTAGTTATTTCCTTTTTCTAGTATCGTCCTCGGTAAATGTCTCGTTTTTAAGATACTGTGATAGTAACCTTTTTGCCTGTAGGATACTGCCTCTTATAAGTGGTTTCTACTTTCACCGGACTTACTTTAAATGTTACATCTGCAGTGATGCGAAACAAAATTTAACCCCCCTTGTGCCATTTTCTCTCTTGGATTTATTGACAGGCAGTCGAGCCCTTTTATCTTCAATATCACGTGTTTGATTATTTTTCGTTTACCTCTTACATCCAAAACCATGCATAAAACAAACATTTTTTTTTTATATTTTTTTTTATTTATGAGATTCACTTCTGGAATACCTTTGGTAGTACCAAATATAAGGCATATAAACTGGGTTATATCAATTGGTAAGATGAAGATTCTGTAGGTGATACTGTGATATATCCTATTGTTAACAAATTCTTTTTATTCAGCCTGGATTTTCCAGGAATTAACTGTGCAAACATTTCTTCCCCCGCATCAGGGATAGGATGAGGTTACATACAGCATACCATGATTGAATCTTGCAAACATCAAGAATCAAGACGTGCCGTTTCAGATACCAGATTTAATCGTATGTTCAAATATTTTACAAATTTCACTAATGCAATATCATATTTAGCATTCTGCACATTAGTAAAACCAAAACTTTGATATCTTCTCTCCGCCTTTGCATCCATAATACAGGCCTAATTCAATGCGTTTCCCATATTCTCGTCTTTTTCTTTACTGAAATACTTGGCATTGCGATTTCTTACAAATTGTTTTTCAGACCTGTCCAGTCTTTTTATGTCATTAAAACGTAGTTTGGCAAGGATGAGGAGAAAGGTTGGGGAAAGGAGAAAAAAAATGTTGCAAACTTACCCGACACTCATTCATTTTTCCGCGAGATCATAAACAGTGTCTGATGAATGGCAACAATTATTCACCGTCCACCCTGGCCACCATGTTGTCTTGCCCCAAATACCCAGACTCTTAATGTAGAGTTTTAAATCCATTTATCTTTCATGGAGTTTGGTTATGAGTTGCAAGCCCGAAGGCTGGCAGGAACGGCAGCCACAAAGGTGCGGTGATGAAAATTTGTGCATTTGACAGCAGTAAGGCTAAACTCGACAATTCTGTACCCAAGCCAAGCACTCGCAGGTCCGTCGGTACCGTGATAAGCGCCCGATGCAGACCTAACTTTGCCCCCCCCCCTCTCCCCCTTCAATTTACAGGCCAACACAGTCCGTATCAGCAATGAATGTACGATACTATTGTCCCGCTATCGCTCTTCTGTATTGTTGCTATAGATCACTGTCAATCTAAATATTGGTATTTGATGCCGTGCAACTGATGTTCTCCAAAAACAATACAAAATTATTTCCTAGGAGGTTTTTCAATGTGTACTTAAATATATGTTTTATTTGTTGACTTGACTTACCATATTGACGAATAAACACAAAGGAATAACAATATATTTCATAATATTACAAATTTCATTAATAAAATTAGTTGTGTGTCATAAAGTTTTTAATGTATTATTAAAATACTGCATAAACACTTATTCAACAATGTTAATATTAAAAAATACATCAAATAATTTTTTAAGTAAGACGTGCATATTCAGTATTAATTACTGCAAATAAAAGTTGGACAGTTATCAACAATGCATTTCGCCGTGCCTTGGCATTGGCTGATCTTGTGATGACTTGTTTGAAACACAATTTCTGAGCCTCTTCATTTTCAGTTCCACGTACAGCCAGTGCGAAGAGCCGTTCTTCCTTCGCGAATGATCGTAGATATGTTTTATCAATTTTAACTTACCAAAACTTCTCTCTTTCCTCTAGCAACAATAACAGGTATAGTTAATAAAATGAATGTCTGATACATTTCGATTTGTCACCGCGGCCCGTTAATAGCTTTGAAAAATCACCCCATGTATGAGGTGTTTGTTTATTTCCTAAATATGTCACGTATTACACACGAGCGTTACGTATCAACATTAAAGTACGTTATTTTTAATTAAATGTAACTTGTACTTACATTCTATCTACAAATTATAATATTTCATTTATAATTAATATGAACCAAAAACAAGGAGAAATTACGTGTGTTGGTAAAGCCTAGTAAAAATAGTTCATATGCAAAGTATCATTACACTGAGTGCATCTTGTCTCTTTAGTGTAATTTTGTATACTTATTTAAGATTCGTCTGCAAGAAGCGGAAAAATATCCTGGAAGTTGAACTTTAGCGGGGTTCGGAAAATTTGGAAGTAACTGTGAGCAGTCTACATATAAGCACTTTATCCTGTATACTTGGTTGTATATGCTGTTCACGGTAAACTGAGCACTTTCGAAAGCCCTGCTTGAGATCTACTTGTGTGCACAGCACATGTTGTATACCTCCGACACGAATGAAATTAACATTGCTATGAGGTTGATTGATTACTTAATTCATGCGTGGGTTAAATGAAACTCCGAAAATATTTAACAAATTTTCTCATTCTTTCACTTAAAAGCATTAATAAAAAACAGAAAGTAAAATAAATCATTTCAATTACGTTTGCATAACACTTGTAGTTTAACGTTAAAGCAAGGGACTACATTCCCTCAGTCGTTACCAACTTTACTAAGCGCATGCCAGTCACTGTGCCCGTTTAAATTTATGCAAGGTAGAGGAAGACATTTTTGAAAGGTTGATTTCAAAAGTGTTCACTTTACCGTGAACAACCTATATGTAATTCGCTTAGCCTCAAACTGTGTACTCAAACTGTGTAGGGGCCGCAGTGGCTGAGTGGTTAGCCTGCTCGCCTCCCACTAAGGCGAACCGGGTTCATTCCCCGGCCGGGTCACTCCCGGATTTTCGTACGTGGGAATCGTGCCAGGTCGGAGGGTTTTCTCGGGAATGCCCCGTCTCCCCCGCTCTTTCATTCCGGCGCTGCTCCATACTNCCAGGTCGGAGGGTTTTCTCGGGAATGCCCCGTCTCCCCCGCTCTTTCATTCCGGCGCTGCTCCATACTCACCTCAAACACCCTCATCGGCTCTCAAGATCTCGTTGTTAAGAGCCGCCCAACTCTCTTGACTCACTCACTCAAACTGTGTATTGCCTGCGGTTCACAGTCCTGCATATTGTGACGTGAAACGAGTGGTCCAATAAGATACCAATTAATGACAACCTTAGAGGCAAAGGGTTCCGCCCACCTTGCTAAGCCGCTGGATGGTGCTGGCCGATGACCTTGACAAAACTCGCCATTTTGTTTCCCGAGTAACCTCTGCCGTCGGCGAGNTCATCCTACCCTAATACATTTCCTTAGCGGAGACACAGGGCTGGTGTTGTTCGTTTGAGATGTCCGTGTTATGTTGCATTGATGTCAGTGTTGTTAATACTGATGTTGTTATGTTGTTGTGTTTGTGTTGTTATTTAATTATGTATTGTTTAGGTGTTATGTACAATTATTTATCTAATTGATGTGTTGATACTGTTCGTTTGACATCAATACCAATAATTGTCATCTTATGAAATGTTTGTTTTTGAAGTGTACATAAGAAAGTATAATAATTATTTTGTTTTTTTACATTTTTTATTGAATAATTTTTTTGTATATTATTATTCTATCTACCATGTATAGCAATTTTTATAGTTTTAAAATGTTTTAATAGTTACGGTAAATTATAATTAATTTAAAAGAGAATGAAAACCCATTACCAGTGAACCTTTACTATATATTAGGATCGTGAAGACGGAACAGTTTAAAGGATACTACTATTTCTTGGTTTTGTGAATCTGGGGGTCCCGGACCGGGAAGGCAGCTATTCGCCTGAGCTATTTTAATGCCAATATTTATGTAATTTTTTTTAAGGTTTTATATTATGTCCGAAATTTCCAGGTAAAATTAGCCTGAGGTGAAATGAACCGAGCACCGGCTCGGACAAGAGCATGCCGCTATATACGTCGAGACGAGTGCTGCTGCCGTCCTGTCCCTCTCTCCTTCGGCAAACACTTCCACCACGCCACGCCTTTATTCCCACGGCATCGTTCGGCTGACCCGACCCCAGCTCCCGCTGTTGGTGGCTGCACGCAGGCCAACGCCATTACGCCTGGGGCTTTAAATGCGTTGCAGCGTGTTAAGGGTGCGGGGTGTATAGTCTATTCGCGGTTTCGTGACACTTTTTGAATCGAACCTTTGCAAAATCATCTCATGTATGACGTGTTTGGGTTTTTTTTTTTTTTTTTTTTTTAAATATTCTATGCATCACATGAGTTTTATACTTCTGTCAACATTAAGGTAACTTTGTTTTGGTTAAATTGAGCTTTTATTTATGTTTTATCAAAAAAAAATTATGTTTCATTTATAATTGACATGAATAAAACGGCGATAAAATATGTGTGTTAGTAACGCCCAGTGAGAAATAGTTTTTATGCAATATATTATTACACTGAGTGCGCACGAATGCGGTGCGTTGCCCTTTGGTGTAATTTTCTGGACTCTGTTAAGCTTTCTTTGCATGAGGTGAAGAAATATCCTGGAAGCAGAACTTTAGCAGTGCTTCAGGAAAGTTGGAAGTAACCGTGAATGGACTAAAGTCGTACTATAAAATCAGACCGACAAATGGGGCACCAGGACGGAAACGGCGATGTAACGTTTGCAGGGTGATTCATTCCGACACCATATTAGGATTGAAACAAATATCTTGACTCGTTCGATCGGGTGTACGACTACTATGTGAGCGTAACCTTGAGTTGCCGCGCATGGATGAAGTGAGGGTGGGGGTTCGCGGCGACTGGCGGCCATTTTGGGAGCGGGTGAAAATTTCTAGGCGTTATATCTCGCGACTCCGGTGGGAGTAACGCGCTGATTTTTGGTCCCAAACGAAAGAACTTATCCAAATCTGTCGATCTAAGCCATTAAATCCAAGTACCCATTTCGTTACTTTCATTTCATTACCGTATACCAAAGAAAATATTACCCGCTCACGAAGAAGTGCTCAAGTGAAACACATACGGCCGTGTCCCTGGCACGGCCACACCGCGATTATTAAACGTCCCACCAATATTTTTACCTACGAAAGGAAAATATACACCATACAAGGACGGAATGGTACCTTCAGGGTATTTCACGGGTTATGAGTTAAAATTTGTATAATTTTGGAGTTCTCCTATATCGTTGAAAACCACTTTTTTTTTTCAGATTGCTATATATTAAAGCATTGTACCCGTACGCGAGAGAAACTACTTTGCTACTGACTTTTCATCAGGAAAAGTGTAGGTAGTCACCGCTTAAAGTAACATGCTGTATACAGGATGATTTTAAAATCATGGGAAAAACCTTGAGGGTTGGTAAAGCTCACTAAAACAAACAATTATTGTATAGAAATATATGGGCGGAAGTGACGCGTTGAGGCACAAACACAAAAACATAACACATTAACGGAAACATAGAATGTTCATTAGCAGCATACGTAACTAGTGATTCCGTACAGAAAATGTTAAAACAGTTGCTGGAAACGAATCCAGTTGGTTCCATTGAAGACCTCGTCGCTCGACTACCCTGTGCGGCTGCACGCGTGCGTGAAATACCAGGCGTATTTGAATATGTTCGCCAATCACTCCACCGACGCTACCAAGCTTTCATTAATGTCGGTGGTAGCAATTTTGAGCAATTATTATAAACATTGCTGTAAAAAGACATTTAGCGGCGAAGTTGTAAATAAACAATGTGTTGCATTTCATGTGTTATTTTTGTGGAACACTGCGCGCCAACCGAGAGCTTCGCGCGTAGTGGCGATGGCGCAGTTGACGGCTGTGGATTCGCTCCCGCACTTCTCAGCCTCAAATGCGGGAATGTCTACAGTTAGGCAACCGTTCCAATTAAGCTTCTATGAAATAAACATTTTTTCAAAATTCCCGACTGTGGCATTTTATATTTAAACATCTACACTGACAGCTATTTTTGTAGCATTGTTGGCGGGAAATCAGGGAGAAGGATTATTACTCCTCGGCGTCTCTTTCAAAGCGAAACTTTTTAAAAAACTGGGCGACTAAATTAGGTTTGCCAGTGTATTAATACCAACTGAAGAATGAAGTAACGTGAAGCAGCCGAATTTTTGTTTACAAATATCTTACTTTCACATTATCGTCTCTGTGAAACTGGCCATTAGGGAGATACCACGTGAGTTTTTACGTGTGTCGTGAAATTTAAAGTTAAAGTCATAAGACATAAAAGATTGACACTGATGTAAGTTTTGTAGAAAATACAAATTGTTCGACCTACAGATGAAAATGGTTCTGCTACACATTCTTGTTAATTCTTCATCATTTTCTTTCGTAAACACATTATAGGAATCTTAAGAACGATACCATTTTGTGAAGTACGGACGTTACATAAACCTACTGTTCGCTTATTGTATTAAAATAGTATTGGATTATAGTAAGTTGCTTTTGAGCTATTTCAGGAGGGTTATTTATTTGTTACAAAGCCAACGTTTTCTTGAAACTATATTTCATCAATATTTGAGTGCTGATTCACTTATTTACAGCCATGTGCAGTGAATAGGTAAATAAAGTTGTGCGTGTTGTATCCCATCTACGAGAGGGTTATCATGGATACGACGAGGATATTATTTTTAATATTTGCACGGCAGTTAATCGGGAAAATTAAGTATGTAAGTCGCTTAAATCATGTAAGTTTACGTGGCCTACAATAGCACTACTTGTTTGCAAAATTTGGTGGCTCCCGAGATATGAAATAAAATCCCCATTTTCTCATGTGACGTTATCTTTATAGATGGCCGACAACATTTTTTTGTATAAGCCAAGTCGATGTTTGTCACAGATTTTGCCAGCATATAAAGTTTGGTTGAAATTAGTTTGTACATTTGGTGGACTAACCTAAAATATTTACTCGACTGTTATGTTGATAATATGTGTCTAACCGCTTAAGTCATACAAATTTAGATACAGAAGTATGACTTGTCGCTTGAGTACAATGTTAATCTGTTGAATGTTTCCCGAAATATTTAATAAAAACTTTGTTTGTTTCATGCGGTGCTATCTTACAAAATGGTGGATTAAAGAGGCTCTGTATAGACATATTTAGAAGTTTTGACATATACTGCCAGCATACCGAGTTGAGTTGAAATGTATTTTATAGTTTCGTAGATATAGCATTCTAAGCTAAAATGTTTATATCCGCCATTTTTAAAATCCATTTCTGACACCTATTATAACATATTAGTTTACATGGTATATGATAGTACTATTTGGGTGCCAAATTTGGTAGGAATGAATGAATTACTTCCCGATTTATGATAAAAAATATTTATTTTTTCTGTGCAGTTTAGTTTTACAAAATGGCGGACAGAAAAGGCGCTGTGTAAACATATGTTATTGTTATGGAACAGATACTGTCAGCCTACAAAGTTGGGTTGAAATTGCATGTAAGGTTTCATAGATATGGTAGAAAATGATTCATTGTTCCCAAGGAAATTGCATAAAAATTGTATTTGTATTGTTGCGCTATCTTACATAGTAAAAGGACAAAATATACTTTATGAAAACCTTTCACGATTGCAATATACACCGCCAGCATGCAAAGTCAAGTTGAAATTGATCACATGTTTTTGTAGATACATCATAGGGCTTACTAAGCTGAAATATTTATAAGGCCACAGTTTCAAAATTAACGTCTTACACAAATAAAAGATTTCAATTACAAAGCCTGCCACAGTACTACTTGTTTGCCAAATTTGTTTGATTGATTGACTGTTTACCAAGATATGACGAAAAACTATTTGTTTTTATAAAAGTGCGAGGAAAATACGTTCTGTATTGACATATTTGATTGTTGTAGTAGATATTGTCAGCATATCAAATTATCTTGAAATGGTTTCATAGATATAGCACACTATACTAACATGATTATGTGGTTGCTATTTACAAAAGTGTTTTGAACCATTTGAAACATATTAATTTTAAAAGTCTACCGTAGTACCACTCGGCTGATAAATTTGGTATGAATCGGTGAATTTTTTCCCCGAGATATGACATAAAAAATTTATTTTTTCATGTAGAGTTATCTTATAAAATGGTGGGAAAAAGAGATTCTGCAGAAATATTTTATTATTGTAATACAAAGTTTGGTTGAAATTAGTTGCATTCGTAGATATAGTATACTATACTAAAATGTCTATATGGCCGCTATTTTTAAAATAAGTGTCTGACTTACTTGAAACATACCAGTTTACGTGGAATACCGTAGTACTACTTGTCTGCCAAATTTGGCACAAACCCGTACGATATCCATATATAATTTTAATGTTTACATGATGCATCATCAAAATACGACATTTGGTTCAAATCGGATAATGGTTGCGGAAATATGACATAGTGCCATAAATCTTTAGTGGCCACCGTTTTAAAAATAAGCTTCCTACTTGGTCAAAAATAAAAAAAATTCAGATCCTTGCAAAGTACTATATACCGAGTTTGATGAAATACAGTTCACGGGTTCAAAAGTTTGTAAGGGTGACACACACACCCACACACTCATATATACAGACACACAGACAGGAAAGTGGTCTCATAAGCTTTTCTTTCTCTCGGAAAGTGAGCAAAGGCCTTAGACAGTAAGCAGTAAGCAAAAGAAATGTTTCCCAATGCACTGGCTTAAACCTCGTCCGACACAATGGAGTTCCTACGCTTACTGCAGTGGAAATATTTTGGAAAGCTTAAGGTACCCAATCACCGAACTGAATTAATTTAAATAAACATTTTTTTTTCAAAATTTTATTTTAAATTACACACATTATTTTATACTTATATGCTTAGAAAAAAAATTGCAAAAAAAAAATGAACAAAACTACTTTTGCCAATTAGATTGAATACAGCGCACACTAAGATGCGTTTATGTTGGTAAAACTTAACCTGTAACATCGCTGATATCTCAGTTGAATTTTTGGGAGCTTAATGCTTAATGCCTACTACCTACGTTGTTTGATTGTATAAACCTATTTACACACCCCTCTGTGATATGGAACTAGGCAGTAAGCCCGCGTAGGTTTAACTTGCTCGCCCCGCGGTGGTGGACAGTGGAGGTGAAGGACAAGTTTGCAACTTTACCGCATGCTGGCTCGAGTTTCTGTTACAACTGAAGTGGGAGGGGGGACGAGGCACGGTGCTTTCACGTCGTCTGAAGCACGGCCTTTGTAGTTCCGGCGTGTCATCCAGAGTACAAAGCTATCTTTACATGTAAACAATAAGGACGCCGCGGCTACATCATCGTTGGCGCAGTGTCTAAACCGCTGCAACTACGCTCCGGTATCACGCCGTAATAAATATGTAACATCCGCATTAGCACCACATATCATATCCTAGTCTGTGATCCGACCAAGGCAGGTAGGGAACACGTTCTCTGTGAAATGTGTCCCACTTACGGAAACGATGTATTCTGTGTCTCTTGTATATTTTTTTTTCGAGAACGAGAACATTCTGAATTCAGTGTTACCCACGTAATCTAAATTTCTCGTAGCGCTGTCTTAGCCGTTTTTCTCTGCGGGCACGAGTTTTCTCGTAGTAGTTGCTGTTCTACTGTGGTACAATACGGCCGGCATCTAGACAATTTATCAATAAAGAAGCGAATAGCCCCAATTGTCAGCTGCGTACGGATGTAGCTGGCACAAGTATAGATTGTTTATTATGCCGGATTATTATATTTGCGTTTGCGCCAAGAAATACACGTGTTTTTTTATCACCCGATAAAATGTAGTCCGGGACAATATTTTGATGAGTATTTTTTTTTTACTTCGGGACCCAAGCTTTGCGTGAGCAAAGACTGCATAATTTCCGCGCCTGAGTGGATTTTTTTTTAGTCTCGCGGCTTACCAGGCATTACGATAAACTATANTTTTTTTTACTTCAGGACCCAAGCTTTGCGTGAGCAAAGACTGCATAATTTCCGCGCCTGAGTGGATTTTTTTTTAGTCTCGCGGCTTACCAGGCATTACGATAAACTATACAACCCCTTGACATATTATTCCGAGTATATTCATTCATGTTTGGCAAGTAGCAGGAATGGTGGAACATGGTCGGTACTGTGCAAATCCAGAAGCCAGCACAATTTCGGACGGCGCCTTTCTCTGGCCATTGATATTGGTTGTTGTTGGCACACCAACTATTTTATAATTGGTTGCTTCTTGTGCCATGAATCTATTGAAACATTTCCCATAGGTTCCAAAGTGTCAATTGGTATAAGATATTCGTAAGTACGTTTCGCACCATAAAATTTATAATTTGCAAAATCTGAAATTAAAAATTAATGTGTGCGTTAAGAGGTCAGAGGTGCCATGTCTGAGACGAAAGATAGGCTGACAAAACCAATCTTATAAAATACATTAAATTTAATAAATGAATTATTACAATTTTTTAATTTTTTGTCAGCTGTCGGGGTTTTTTTTCCCCTGAAATAATTTAGAATCAAATTCCATGGTTTAATTCTTACTATAAGAAAATTAACGTAAAAACGACTAATTCGAATAAAATAGCCTTCGGCGAATTGAAAGCGGCTACAAACTGTGACTATTTACATTATTTTTGTAAATGTTATGATTTTCTATGAGTGGAACATTTATGAAGTTGTTTTCATTAATAAATATGAAGCAGTATTGTTAATAAAAAAATTTCAAATGAAACTGGAAAACCTGCCAACTTCTTAATTATTTAACATTTGTACAGTTTCTGGTTTTCAAATTTTTTTTGCGTGAAGTAATTTTACCTCATCTATTCACAAATTGGCAAAAATAGAGCTTAGCAAATGTCTAACACTCACCCTTAACTCTTGGAACCCGTAGTATATTTCAAGCCGGTTACGTTCCGCTTGTGATAGTTGCTTATAATATGTTTCTACTTAATTTTGTTTTATTTATAACACTGCACTCTGTAAGTTTACAACGATTTTAGGCTAACAGAAGATATTCCACGTTTATTTAACTGTAGTTTTGCTAATGTTATTTAGCCCATATTATTTGTGTACATACTATGAGTCTGAAGAAATATTTACATACGAAATAGTTTTTATAATAAATACTGTTTAATGTATGAATTTTGTATAAATATTGAAACCCTCCATTTTTTAAACATTAACCATAGTTATTTATCAAACTGNCATTTTTTAAACATTAACCATAGTTATTTATCAAACTGACAATGTTTGTTTAAGTAAGTTTGTTTAAGTTTGTTTAAGCTGCCTACATGTTTCAGTGATGTATGAAGGTTTTCATGTATCGTTTGATATGAGTTTCACCATTTTTCATTACCTTATAATAGTCCTGGGTGGGAACATTTTTTAAATAAAATTTAAATATTAACACATTTCTAACATATTATGGGTGTAAACGTACTTTCAGTTATTATTCCTATAGCTAATATGCGTATGGCAAACATCTTTACTTTTAAAATACGAATTATAAAGATAAATATGATTTGGCTAAAGTTTCAGTTTGATATTTGGATAACGACAACATCAAAACTACATAATCTAAAGAATTTACTTCAATTGCGTGTTGTTGTTGTTGTTGTTGTTGTTTTTTTTTGTTTTTTTTTATGTAACACATTAATTTACTTGAGAATCTTCCTTGTCGGTACGTGAGTTCTTCAATTTATGTTGTGAGACTCGCGTAATCACATAGAAAATCCTTAAGTAAATTTATTAATAATTTTTTTCCCGTGTTTTAAAATTTGGCATCACATGAACAAGCTGGTGCTGAATACATATAAATTGTGTTGGTTGTTCGCACACGCATCACTGCTAGGTAAATTTTTACTCTCTCATTCCTTCAACTCGGCAATTGCAATTTGGAACTCGCCAATTTTATTTACCGCTCGTTACACATTGGTCTCCAGGCCTCGCTTTCATTCTCGTATTCATGGATCGCACTAATGAGGCCGTGTAATTTTAGTCGTCTGCAAGATTGTGAGTTTTTTTTTGCGGGCTGCAATTCGTATTTTAGGACATCTTTACTTTTTGCTTGAATTATGAGTGACATTTGAGGTAACATATTATCATCCAGATATAGTTCAAATAGTTCTCACGCTATTTTGCAAGATTTTCTAAAAAATTTCATAAAATGAGAAATCGAAATACTAATTAATCATTTAAAGCAAAAATGTGATCTTAACATTTTTTTTTATTTCAATGAACTTATCCTTGTGTTTCTCTGCTAATGCAATGGAAATGATTACTGAATTGTTACTTGCTCCTCTGTAACTCCATTAATGCAACTGTTAGCACGAGGCATATGCACACGTCATTTGCAGGGTAAACATGGCAGTTGCTGTGCTATCCTGGTGCCCCTTTCCCTGGAAACACTCAGCGCCTATACCAATGGCAGGTGGAAATAAAAATACAGCTTTTCTATGTCGTTCCAAATTTTGTATTGAAACATTTGGTAAGTATTTTAAGGGATGGATTTTAAATAATAAATAACTGTGATTGCTAGGTAACTGCATATTCCAATAGGATGAAGAAGCAAACGGTCTCCTTCAGTTTATAAATTTTAATGTATTATGTGTGCTTTAATAGTGCTCTGCAGTCCGTAGGAACCATAAATGATTGCTATCAATCGAGTACCTAGGCGAAACTGACTATAAACCATGAAATTTCTGTATAACAATTATATATTCCCGAGAATTAGCTAACAGCATTCAAATTTCAGTTATTTACCAAAAAAATTTAAATTATTATTTTAAAAATTTAAATTTTTTAATTATTATTTTAAAAATTTAAATTTTTTTTATTTTGACGTACCTTTTAGTGAAATTTAATTTATTTGATAGCGTTGCAGTATATTTTTTCTTGTTTTTCACGGCAAATGTAATTGACAGCAGGTTTTTTTTTTACTCGCAAAACAGATTTTACTATTGTTAAGGGAAACGGAAAACCAAAGTTCAGAAGTACTTTTTGTACTTGTACATTTTTTTCTACTGCATCCATCGTGTAGTGGATAGCGTTGTTGTTTGTCAGGCGGAGAGCCTGGGTTTGATACGTAGCACAAACGTTTGTAATTTCCCAAGTATTTGGTGCGTCCAGCTCACCTTATCATAAATTTGGAAGGCAACGATAAGCCACTACCGAATCATCACCGTGCCACCACCGCGCCAGTGC
>NQII01007433.1:0-25974 GCA_002778355.1 Clitarchus hookeri
TCTGAAGTGTGTGTTCTTTTCGTAGATCAGCACGTTGGACTCACGCTTAATAGTTTCGTTGAAAAACATGTATTTGGAACACTCTGCAACGCAGTTCAAGCGCCAGGTAGACGGGTGCCTTCAGCCCAACTACCTTCGAGTAGAGCATAGTGTTGGTTTGCTGCTGCTTCGTCTAAAAACTATTCCCCTCGTGACAGTATAGCAAACTTCTCGGTCACACAAACACGCGTTTATCGCAGAGTTACGTGGCCAGGTAAAACAATGGTACGAAAATAAACGTAGTGCATTTGTGTATGTGCTTGGAGCATAAACCGCTTTCAAATAACTAACGCATAATCTTACGTATATAATATTATTTAATTGGGTTTTATAAAGCACCGACATGTGTGCTGAAAGGCAGA
The DNA here is from genome assembly GCA_002778355.1 of Clitarchus hookeri. Taxonomy (NCBI): domain Eukaryota; kingdom Metazoa; phylum Arthropoda; class Insecta; order Phasmatodea; family Phasmatidae; genus Clitarchus; species Clitarchus hookeri. The sequence goes on from NQII01007433.1 coordinate 402, forward strand.
ACTAAGAAAGACAGATTGCAGACTGGACTCACCGCACTTAAACCGAAGGGGTTATACGGCTAGTTTATTGGTATTTGAACTGACAGCCCACTTGGGTAACCTTTACGTAACTAGAGGGTGCTTAACGTCACGAATACGCATTCACATCGTCCCTGTCGGCACCTGCAGATATTATACAATAATAGAATATATTATGATATTTAAGATTTTTGTAACGAAAATAGAAAATACGCCAAACTTATCTTCAATGTTACGGACAAGAACTTAATTACTGTAGCCTAACTACTCGGCATTGTCTTGGATGGAGATAAATGCCTCAGGGCGAATTGGTAAAAAATAGCAAAGCATTTGAATATATAAATTTTAGTTGAACACAGCTATCTGATGCATCAAGGAGATTCCCTAATAATGGGGAGACACAAATTTCACGAAAAGATTTCCGCGCATGTTAGATTTAAATAACATACGGGCGTACAAGAAGTCCTCTCTTGCTTATTGTTCGCGTGTCTTTGTGAGTAAACATTATCTTACTTGGCTGTCAAATCATTATTAGAGTTATACCTGTAGCGGGCCTCTGTGATTTGCGAGCAGACAATTTAAGACGCGTAACACTTAAATCGTCCAATTAAGAAAGTAACTTTAAGCTAAAGCGTACCATTTTTTTTACTTTTATCCTATTAAATTAATTCAAAGATAAAAAAAATTTGTGAACACGGTTGGAAATCACTTTAGTGCTTTCCTGCAGTTTCCTTAAGAGGAAAGAGAAAAGTAAAAAGCGGCACGTGTAGTTAAATCTATTATCTTGCAACACATATAATAATATCCTACTGTTAGAGATCTAATTTGCGGGAAATTCAGCTTCCCGGTAATGCATACATTTCTGGGAGAGCCCTTCGCAGTGCCTCCTTATGGCAAGACGTGACCTTGAGAAATTAAAAAAAATTTACAAGGGATTCTTCTTAAGGCTCGGCTTCGCAACTTCTGCAGAAATTCTTTGTTTTCGCGTAATAATTTCTGAACAATAGTAATTATTGACAATGTACGATTATATAAAATTTACATTTTACGAGGTGTTTAATATTTTTGTGCAACGTTGTAATTGTGTGTTGTGTGCCTGTTGTAAAGTCAGTAACGTGCTTATATTTCGTCAATAAGTTCCTGCATTTTTGCAAGCAGGAAATAAAACTCAGTGAAAATTAGATACGAAAGTATTAAAAAACTGATAAATTGTACATTTTCTATGATCAAACATTTCCAGTAGCGAACAGCTCTGAAACTGAAATTATGACACCAATGCGAAGAATGTCTGCGTAATAGGCGAAGTCGAGCCTTAACAAAGTGTTCCCGGATTTCGAATCCATTGTGAATCTTCCTATCGATTCGACTGCATAAATAACCAATATTGTAAGATACGGGAAAACCTGACAGGATATTTTAACGNGACTGCATAAATAACCAATATTGTAAGATACGGGAAAACCTGACAGGATATTTTAACGTTAAGGAAAAAAAAATCACAAACATATACCCGAAATTATTATCTGAAAAGGTTCGCTGAAAAGTTGCTCGTTTAGAAGTCCTGCTCATTCGGCCCAAACACTCCCCTCCTTCTTCCGCCGTTTCCCAAAAAGTTCTGAGTCCNTGCGTAATAGGCGAAGTCGAGCCTTAACAAAGTGTTCCCGGATTTCGAATCCATTGTGAATCTTCCTATCGATTCTACTGCATAAATAACCAATATTGTAAGATACGGGAAAACCTGACAGGATATTTTAACGTTAAGGAAAAAAAAAATCACAAACATATACCCGAAATTATTATCTGAAAAGGTTCGCTGAAAAGTTCCTCGTTTAGAAGTCCTGCTCATTCGGCCCAAACACTCCCCTCCTTCTTCCGCCGTTTCCCAAAAAGTTCTGAGTCCNCTCGTTTAGAAGTCCTGCTCATTCGGCCCAAACACTCCCCTCCTTCTTCCGCCGTTTCCCAAAAAGTTCTGAGTCCTGATTTTGGGGATAAGGGATTCGGAGCCGATTGTAGTTATTGCAGTTGTTTGACTGCCTGGACGTATATAAAAACCTCAGTTATAACTGGCATTAAAAAAAAAAATTAAGCTTTTGGTTGAGTTGAGTTGAGTTGAGAGATTTCGGCGGCTCTTATCATCGAGGTTTTGAGAGCCGAAGAGGGTGAGTTGAGGTCAGAACGGAGCAGCGCCAGAATGCAAAGACGGGGGAAACGGGAGATCCCCGAGAAAAACCCGCTGACCAGAGGCATCGTCAGGCACGATTCCCACTTGCGAAGATCCGGGAGTGACCCGGCCGGGGATTGAGTGACGGAGTGAGTGAGTGAAGAGATTCGGGCTGCTCTTAACATCGGAGGTCTCGAGCGCCGACCGGAGATCGAACCCGGTTCGCCTTGGCGGGAGGCGGGCAGTTCAATTGCTCAGCCCACGCGGCCCCTACGCTTACGGCAAACAGTCGCGGAGCTATGAACGCGCTGGTTACAAACGAACGTGGCCGCTCGACCTACGGAAACTCTTGAACCGCGGGTGATCTGGGACAGTGCGTGGAGGCGCTCTCCGACGCGCTAACGTCAAAGGGGAAGCCGTAGAGCTGTCCCCGCACTTCTAGAGAGGAATCAGTAGCAGAACGACCGTGGGGAGATTCCATTCGAACGAGAAGGCTGGCGCTAGTTCCGGGTGAGTCGTCTCCAATCTCAGTCACGGTTATCTGAGTCAGTTTGGAAGCCGTGCTTAAGGGGATTCGCTACTGAAAATGTTAACTTTTGTACTAATCATTATAGGCATTTCAATATATATACATTTTTTTAAATCATATAAAGGTATATAAAATATAAAGATAATCAAAAGTGTATTTGTTCAGGTTTTTGTTTTGTAATATATATTTAATATGAAAATTTTTTATATAACTCAGAATCCAATAATTGGATTTTTTTGAATTAAATGTAATTTTACATGGGACGATGTCCTCAGAATATTTAGGTAGATTTTTAATTGTTACTGGAAATTTGGATGTAATAAAGGTAAATATATATTTAGTTCAGATAAAAAAAATTGTATGCGCTGTTTAACAAAAATCTAATGTCAGTTTATAGTAAAGTTGCTTGTAAATTCAAATACTCAAAAATGTATGGTAAAAATTGCATTCCTGTACCATAAGTAGTTTCTCAGTTATATCAATTTGAAAATGGAAAAACACAAAAAAGCTGATTTGCGGAAATTGAGTTTTGAAAGATACCTTCGCGTATTTATAAAATGTCGAGTTTTACAGACCAACAAAATTATGTTTTTTATANATTGAGTTTTGAAAGATACCTTCGCGTATTTATAAAATGTCGAGTTTTACAGACCAACAAAATTATGTTTTTTATAAATTTATACAATTGTTTATTTATGTGTATGACATTTACTACATTATCACAATTTTGATAAAAACATTTTTGTAAAAACATTGAATTCCATTTAAACGCATATATTTATTATTGATTACGTGATTGTTTGCCAGAATTGAAATGTCACCAATTATAGGCTAAGAAAAATTGTATGTAACGTTTCCCATGATAAAAATAAAAATGTAATTACCCCCCCCCCCCTTTTTCCCTCCCTATCANTTAAAATTTCAGTTCCAGTTAGTAATAAATATTTAAATGGAAGTTTGATAAAGACATGCTAAAAACTAAGCCCTAAAAATTTTAGCAAATTCACTGTTGCATCGCATCAAGGAGATGATGTTTATCAACATTTAAATAAACAATGTGCTCGTATTGCGATAATGCACTTGCGTTACGTACTTGTCATTATTTGCAAAGAGCAGCAAAACTGTTATCACATATTTCTCACAACTTACGGCATTGCCGCCATTCTAATACTGTTATTACTAATTGTACCACTCTAGGTCATGGGATTATCAGCTGGGTCACCCGACCAGTCAGGGATGTGAATGTTCGTTCAATGTAGTTTACTTAATTGTGCGTGAGATATAACACCGATACGCTTATTGATGTTTACTTTATTTAAATCCCGATACTCCAAAACGAAGTAATAATAATCACATGTGCCATTATCTACAAACTTCCTTCGCTAACATTGTGCTAATAAAGCATATTTATAAACGTGATGTTATTTTATGATAATGAGCAGAGTTCGTGTTTTTCAAACGGGATTCGTTGAGCAGAAACCAGTTCCTACAAAAATGCGTACAATAGCTCTTTTCGCGGTTCTTTGTTACTATGATTTTCTGTTTAGGCCTGTACTTGTAAAAACCGTTCCGTTGTATGCAAAACCAAGTTGGTATGGATAAATTATATATCCCCAAAAGTATCGAAAATATACAGCCACATAACGGAGATATTGATAAAACATATTTCACAAATATTAAAATATTGCTAAATGGCAATATGTCTTGTTATAACTAGAGTTACCATATTTTTGCTGAAATTTATAATTGCTGGTTGTATTTCAATACACATTAGTTATTTTACCCGCGAATAACACTTCACCTAATTCTGACTTGTTCAGTGAAGAAATAAATTGTATTCCTTAACATATAGACACTCAGAGAACACTGAAAGAAATCATTCGCAAATGCACGTTAGAGTAGACGTACAGTGAGAGAGCACGAGAGGTTTGGGCGGCTCTTAACATCGAGGTCTTGAGAGTCGATGAGGGCGAAGAGAGGTGAGTATGGAGCAGCGCAGGAATGCAAGGGGGAAAAATAGAGCTACCCGAGGAAAAACCAGCCGACCAGCGCCATCGTCCGGTACGATTCCCTCATGCGAAAATCCGTGGGCGAACCCGCTGGGAATCGAGTCCGGTTCGCCTAGGTGGGAGTCGCATATGCTAGCCACTACACCACATCGGCCCCTACATGGTAGTGAAATTTCGAACTGTGTGTGGTAGTGGTGCTAAACGTTCTTATATTCTCAATCTGATAAGTGGTATTTGTGGTATTACTTCCATAAAGGGTATAGATAACAGATTAGAAAGTTTACAATAAGCTTTTTTCACAGTGAAACTTCCGGAATCACAGTTTTAAGAGCAATGAATCTTTTTTGTCACTCACTTTTCAGAGCCCATTATAATCACTAAAGAACCGTCATCTGTGCAAAACATCGCAATGCACATCCGAATCTCAACTCGAATTTAAACATTTTTTGTTATCATGATGTCCATGGATTGAGTGGAGGAAAGGAAAGTAAAGATTTTTGTGGTAAAGTCATTACGGCCATTTATTTTCGTGCTAAGTTTTCAGACGATTAAACGCGATTGTGTTACTGAAATATTGTTTTCATTCATTTACTTCAATGAATCATTGAAAATGTGCCAGTTCTCTTCACATGTGGATTCAGCTATATCTTTTCGCCGTTATTTTTTGAGTAGTTATTACAAAAAAAAAGTAGATATGAATGTGAGTTACGAATCTTCATAAACATAGCAAAATATACGTAACTAAAAAAAAATGCAAAAGAATAATTTAAAAAAAAAATTTTTTGGTAATGGTTTCTACATTTTACAATGCCCTACGAGCATTCTGTCTTTCATTCAACAACTAAACATCATGTCGGAAGTTTCCGATTTAAACGTTTCGTAAATTGACAGTGTATGTATTTATACAATTTCTTAAATATTGAATAATTTTTCGTCTTCGAAACTATCACATAGCGTTCTTGCTGGTTAGAAGACTTATTCCAATATTTGCAATAACGAAGTGCCCGGTTTTGTTTTTGGTTTAAGTAACTAATATATTACAAAAATGTGCTCATATAAAATCGAAGTTATGTATTGTTTCTTCTTACACAATTCTACACCGTTCGACGGGTCGGAGCCAAATTTGGCAGGGATACACTTAAATCCAAACTTAAAATACACTCAGAAAAAATCGAATAAAACATATGTTTTTATAGGGCTAAAAATATATTTAGTTGCCGTAACAAAATATTTTGTTGAGAAAACAAAATTTGAAAAGAAACGAAATGACTTTTTTCGAAGGGAAAACAACTACGTTAAAATGTGTAAACCAATTTTTGATATTTGTTTTGTGATTTTTCGCAATTTTTTTAATGTACAGTGATTTTTAATGATTTTGATTATTTAAAAAGATTTCAAGTGATTTTCCGACATTTTATTGTGATTTTCAAAAATATTTTTGGACTTTCGAGATTTTTTAAGATTTTCAGCGATTTTTAAATATTTATTTGCGATTTCCAGTGATTTTCGAAGATTTGTAATGATTTCCGAAGCTTTTTTTGCTATTCTCAAAGATTTTATTGTGACTTTCAAAGATTTTCTTGTGACTTTCAAAGATTTTCTAGCGATCGTCAAAGATTTTTGGTGATTCCCAAAGATTTCCAAGAAAATTTTCTAATTTTTAAAAGATATTTTTGCGATTTTCAAAAATTTTCTTGCGACTTGTGAAGAGTTTTAGCACCTGCAAAGATAAAATTGAAGACTCTATGGTTTCTGTAACTGTTAAACATTTTTTTATATATTAAGGTTTGTATTTTTAAAATATTTCTCACATTTTAAGAGCATTTTTAATAGATAATGAATTCTTTTGATTTTAATGGATTTTCAAGGGAATTTGGGGTCGAAAACCCTAGAACCAGTTCCTGAATCTCCATATTCTTATTGGGTCCAAAAAACATGAAACATATTCTTGAATCTCCCGACTCTTATTGGACCCGCAAACCCTAAAACAGGTTGGAGAATTTTTCGGACTCATATTGGGCACGAAAAACCTAAAATCGGTTCTTGTATATCCAGACTGCTATTAGGGCCCAAAAGACATAAAACAGGTTCGTGAAACTCCGGGTTCCTATTGCCCCCGAAAAACCTTAAAATCACTTTGTGAATATCCGGAAGACCTAAAAACCGCCACCTGAATCTCTGGACTCATATTGGGCCCGAAAACCCTAAAACTGTTTGTGAATCTCGGGATTTATTTTTGGCCCGAAAACGCTAAAACCGGTTCGTGAATCTCCGGGCACCTATTTGTTTTAAAAAATTAAAAACCTTTTGTGAATCTCCTAACTCCTATTGGGCCTAAAAAGCCTAAAATCGGTTAGTGAATCTCCAGACTCATAATGGGCCTGAAATCCCTAAAACCAGTTCGTAAATTTCCGGACTCGTCTTGGGTCCGAAAACCCTAAAACCGCTTCGTGGGTATCCGGAATCCGATTGGGCCCTAACACCCTAAAACCGGTTCTCGTATATCCGCACTCCTTTTGGGTGTGTAAGTCCTAAAACCGGTTCGTTAATCTCCAGACTTCTATTGGGCCCGAAAACCATAAATACACTACTTGTATATCGATATTCCTATTGGGCCCTACAGTCCTAAAACCGGTTCGTGAATCTACGGAATACTATTGGGTACGAAATCCCTAAAACTGGTTCCTGAATCTCCGGACACATATTGGGTCCAAAAACTCTAAAATCGATTCGTAAATCTCGGGCCTCCTATTGGGCCCGATAACCCTAAAACTGGTTCCTAAATCTCCGGAATCCTATTGGGTCCGAAAATCCTAAGACTGGTTCGTGAATCTTCGGACTTCTATTGAATGGGAATACCCTAAAACTGGTTCGTGAATCTCCTGACTCTACTAAGAGCTCGAAAATTCTAACACCTGTTCGTGAATTTCCGGACTCCTTTGGGACCGAAAACTCTAAAACTGGTTCGTGAATTTCCAAATATTGCTTGTGACCGAAAACTCTAAAACCGTTCCGTGAATCTCCGGACTTCTATAGGGCACGAAAACACTAAAACCGCTTCACGAATCTCCGTACTCATTTTGAGCCCAAAAACCCCCAAACCGGTTCCTGAATCTCCAGTATCGTATTCTGCCTAAAAAGCTTAAAACCGGTTCTTAAAGCTCCAGAATACTATTGCAGACGAATAATCTAAAACAGGTTTCTGAATCTTCGAACTCCTAATTGGCCCGAAAACCTTATGAAAATTCCTGAATCTCCGGACTGCTATTAAACCCGAAAACCGGTTCTTCAATCTCCAGACTCCTATTAGGCCCGAAATACCTAAAACCCGGTTCGTGAATCTCTGGACTACGGTTGGGTCCGAAAACGCTAAAATCGGTTCGCATTATTCCGCATTTTTATTGGGCCCGTAAATCCTAAAACCAGTTTGTAAAACACTGGACTCACATTAGGTCCGAAAAACCTTAAACCAGTTTGTAAATCTCCGGACTAATTTTTGGCCCGAAAACCCTAAAACCGGTTCTTGTCTCTCCAGACTCCTGTTTTTCCCGAAAGTCCTAAAACTGGTTCGTGAATCTACGGGCTCATTTAGGCCCGAAGTCATAACACCAGTTCGTAAATTTCCAGACCACTATCGAACTCGATAACCTTAAAACAAGTTCCTTAATCTCCGGAATACAATTGGATACAAAAACCCTAAAACCGGTTCATTAATCACTGGACTCCTTTTTGGTGAGAAACCCTTAAAATCAGTTCCTGGATCTCCAGAATCCTATTGGTACCGAAAATTCTAAAACCTGTTCCTAAATCTCTCGACTCCTATGAACCCCTAACCCCGATTCGTGAATCTATGGGCTCCTTTTGGTACCCGAAAACCTTAAAACCGATTCGTGAATATCCAGAATTCTATGGGATCAGAAAACCTTAAAACCGTTTCTTGAATTTCCAGAATCCTATTGGACCCGAAAACCCTAAAACTGGTTCCTGAATCTCCGTACATTTATTGGACACGAAAACACTAAAATCATTTCGTAAAACTGCGTACTCCTATTTGGTCCGAAATTTCTAAAATCGGTTCGTAAATTTCCGGACTCATTTTGGGCACGAAAACCTTAAAACAAGTTCCTAAAACTCCGGACTCATACTAGGACCAAAACTTTAAAACGGATTCCTGAATCTCCAAACTCTTATTTGGGCAGAAAACCCTAAAACAGTTTCGCAATTATTCGGACTTATTTTGGATCTGTAAACCTTAAAACCTGTTCATGATTCTCCATTCTACTTTTATGCCCGAAAACACTAAAACCTTTTCACGAATCTCTGGACACATATTGGACCTGAATCTCAAAAAGAGTTTATTGTATCTCCAAAATCCTATTTTGCCCTAAAGTCTTAAAACCGGTTCGTAAATACCTAGGCTCCTTTTGGGCCCCAAAACCCTAAAACCGGTTCGTGAATCTCAGGACTCCTTTGGCCCGAAAACCCTAAAACCTTCTCTGAATAACCAGGCTTATTTTGGGCCCGAAAAACCTATAACCAATTAGAGAAATCATTGGTTTCATGTGAAGCCGGAAAACCCTAAAACCGGTTCGTGAATTTCCGGATACATTTCGGCCCCGAAAACTCTAAAACAGTTCCGTGAATCTCCGGACTCCTATTGGTTACGAAATCCATAAAACCGGTTCGTGAATCTCCAGACGCCTATTGGGCCCGAAACACTAAAACCTGTTTCTGAATATCCAGAATCCCATTGGGTCCGAAAACCTCAAAAGCGGTTCGTGAATCTCCGGACTCCTATTGGAACCGAAAATCCTAAAACTTGTTCATGAATCTCCGGACCCTCATTGGTCCCGAGTACCCTAAAACAAGTCCGCAAAAACTCCGGACTTTTGTTAGACCCGGAAACCCTAAAACGGATTCGTGAATCTTCGGACTTCTATTTAACCCGAAAACCCTAAAATTGTTTTGTGATTCTTTGGACTCATTTTGGACCTGAAACCATTAAAACAGGTTCGTGTAACTCTGGACTCATTTTGGGACCAGAAACTCTAAAACCGGTTCCTGGATATCCGGATACGTATAGGGCCTGAAAATCCTAAAACTGGTTCCTGAATCTTGAGTGTTCTGTTGCGTCGGAAAACCTAAAACCAGTTCTTGTATCTGAAGATTCGTATTGGGCCCGAAAGACCCTAAACCGGTTCATGAATCACCGTGCTACATTTGGGCCCGAAAATCCTAAACGCCAGTTCCTGAATCTCTGGAATATTATAGTATCCGAAAACCCTAAAACCTGTTCCTGATTCTCCCGACTCCTATTGGACATGAAAACCTAAAACTGGTTTGTGAATCTCCGGACGTATATTGGGATAGAAAACCTTAAAACCAGTTCTTGTATCTCCAGACTCATATTGGGCCCGAAAGTCCTAAAACGAGTCAGTGAATCTCCGGGCTCCTTTTTGGCACGAAAATGGACTTTGACCAAGCACTTAGCAATTTGAGGATAACCCGGTGAAAACTCTAAAACCGGTTTCTGAATCTCCGGATTCTGACTGGATCCGAAAACTCTAAAACCAGCTTGTTTATCTCCAGACTCCAATTGGACCCGAAAACCATAAAACTGGTTCGTGAATCTCCAGACTTTTATTGGGCCCGAAAACTCTAAACCCAGTTATTAAAACTCCGAACTCACATTAGGTTCAAAAACCCTAAAAACCAGTTCGTAAATTTCCGGACTCCTATTGGGCCCGAAAACCTTAAAAATTGGTATCTCCGTAGACCTTTTGGATAAAAAAAAAAACCCTAAAACCACATCGTGAATCTCCGGACTTCAATTTGGCACGAAAAACCTCAAACAGTTTCGTGAACCTCCGGACTCCTATTTGGTCCGAAACCCCTTAAATGTGGGTATACTCGGACAACGCCGGACGGTTCTACTAGTTGCTTATATTATTTTGTTTATTTAGTTATGATGAGCCCCACAAGTAACATCGGTTCCTAGGACTGAAGCTTGCTGTTTGTAAACAGTGAGTATAGATAACAATCGCTTAGTAAATCAATAAACGTTGTAGCGATAACAAAACAAATCATCGAATTAAAGTTTTGTCAAAAATTTATAAAGTCAATTCTCACTCCTTCTTTATATATATAATTTATCTTTTACTGAAGAAATAGGAAATTTATCAACTTGGTTAATATCTTAATTAATTCAAACAAAATTTTTCGTTGATTGTCTTCTGCTGATAAGGGGACATCTTCCTTCATTTGTGACTTTGGAATTGAGTTTTTTTTGTTACTATGTAACGTGTTAATGAATTAACTATAACCATTACTATGAGTTGGAAGAACTTACTCTACCTTAACTCATTTGCAATATCTTGAAAATAATTAAGTGGTCTCGTACTGAGATATATATCGGGCGATTTCGCTTACATACCGAAGGCCAACTCTCAGAGAATTGGCTCGGTGGCGGCTCGCACGCGAAATTACCTCAACTGTTACAAAGTGTGGAACAGATTTTCACGAGTGAGAAATCTTGGATCCCTGGCACTGCGAAATTCTCGGTAATGAATCGCGAAGGGGTGGGACGGGAATTGCGTCATAAGGGAATTGCATTTATTTGGTTGGTGAGAGGGGGGGAAAGGGAATTATCTCAGCGAACGTATCGCTTGACGGAACGAGCCGTGTTTAAAGACCGCCGACCTGCGAAAGGCCGCGGCGGGCTGCTAATAAAGGAGAATTAACGCGAATCATTCGTCAGGGTGTCAGTGCTATAATGAGGCCGGCCATTAGTCCCCCAAACCTTCTTCACAGCTCTAGGTTTACAACTTGCTTCGCCGAACAGTTACGTATTTTTCTAGCCTTCATCTTCGTTGCAGACGCTTCGCAAACTTTCGGCTTTTGCGTCATTCGTTCATTTGCTTGTGCGAGCACACACCTAATTGCACACTAAGTCATTAGAAAAAAAATCACGGTGTTGCTGTGTTGGCGAAACGAACGTGAGTCCTACATTAATACTGATACCGGCGTCTGAGTGCCGTATCCGAGTTCGTGAGGGATGGAGAACTTAATAAAACAAAAGAACAAAATTAGATTTTTTATTTATTCACATAATTATTATTTACTGCATTAATCTATCAATCTCCACCATCACCCTTTTTATTTCTCAGTGAGAGCAATATTTAATGTATATTTCTACTCTAATTAACGTACTTCTTAATGTCTCTGTTTGGGTTTAGTCAATTACTCATGCTCATCATTCACACACTTTCAGTCTGCCTGTTGCCTACATTTGTAATGTCTTTCACTCTCGCATCCAGTCCAATTGTCCAACCTGCCAGTCGCACTATTCGCTGCGCCGATGCTCGCAAATCGAAGGTTTCCCTCCCGCTGGTCACTTCTCTCGCCACTCCGCTCGTCGTCTGTCGTTAAAACTCCAGAAAATTCTATACTCATCGATTCCCGGTTCGGAGGCCACATCACATTTTTTATACATGTTGGCCTTGGCCTTTAAAGTCTGACTCACCCCGAGTCACTCTGAGAAAAACTAAGGCAGCAATCCACCAGAACGTTCTTCAGAAAAACATGGAAATTCAATCAGGTTCTTACGGCCCGAAGGCCGGCACAACCTCCATCCTCCCGCACTGAGACCGTACTCTCATGAGTAAGTCAGTACATGCCACTTTCTCCTCTTCTGATCTAGTTTTGGTGCCTATTCTGTGCCATCTACACCCTGTTTTAAAGGTTTTCTCCTGTTCTCATGTAAAAACTTGTCCTCCTCGCCATTTTGAAGAAGCTCATCCCTGTTGCTGTTCAAGGGCTTACCCGAGCTATTCAAGAATGGATCACAGGGAATTTNAGCTCATCCCTGTTGCTGTTCAAGGGCTTACCCGAGCTATTCAAGAATGGATCACAGGGAATTTGCTTTTGTTCGGGGATACTCCAGTAAGGGGCTTCCAGAGAATGCGTTTTACCACCATTCTCCAGTCCCCCCTTACCTCCCCGCGAGGTGGTGGCTTATTCCATTGCTGTTCTATTCTTAGTCAAACCTCCTTTACGCTTGTGTTCTTAGTAGCACGCCACCTTGTACCCTGTGAAGGGCTTCTTATGGTCAAACTACCTGCGACCGTGGGATTATCACTACCATTCAGCGCTGTTCCTGGTAACCCCATGACTTTCCCACGCAACACGTATGGTTCCTGGAACAATAGCACGCCAATGCTCATTTCCTCCGCGACTTTCACCATTTCTGCAGTGACCACCACCGATCCCTATAGCTTGATCTGACCAAAGATTTGTCAACAGCCATATTCTCTACGGGCTATCTCCTGTTCGTAGGCTCTGATGTACATGGGACACTCTCTTGAGTCCACTCTGTGCCCATGTTCCTTATAATCTCCTTTTCGATTTGCATATTTGGTGACTTCTTTGTTCTTACAATCCTTGCGAGTGTGTCCCTCCTCAGAACATATAGAGCATGTGTCTTTCCTTTTACATCTGGTAGCCAGGTGCCCATACATCTGATACTTGTAGCATAGTAGCGACTATGAAATATTTTACTCTGCAGCAAGTAAATCGAATATATATTTTGCCTTGTTCAATATGGATTTTATCAATTACGCAGAACACTTGAACATTATATGGACAGTGTGGGAATCGTGCCGGACGATGCCGCTGGTCGGCAGATTTTCTCGGGGATCTTCAGGCACTGCTCCATACATCATCTTTCAAGACCTTGATGTTAAGAGCCGCCCGAATCTCTTCACTCACTCACGGATTAAATTGACAGCTATAGACGAGATCTTCCTTTCGGCGCCAAAGTCAGCGAGCCAGCACATCGGAATTGTGAGATGTACCGTCCGGAAATATTCGCCCACGCCCGAAACTGCTACTAGTCGCCGCAGGCCCCCCACCTGCACATCTCGGACTCAAGGTCACGCTCGCATTGTAATCGTATACTCGATCGAATAGTTCTACATTTATTTCAATCGTGTTATTATTATTGACGAAGTTATAGTGTCGCGATATATCACCCTTCAAATGTTACATCGTCGTTTTCGTCCTAATACTCCATGTGTCGGTAATAAAATATTCTGTGGGCGTTTCACTATAAACTGAGCACTCTAGAAAGCCGTGCTTAAGGTTCACTTGTATGCCGATAGTATATCCTTCCGCCATATATAAAACGAACATTGACATGGGCCTGGTCACTTTACTTTGCTAATAATTTTACAGTTTATCTTGACCGACGCACGAATAAATATTTCACATGTTTGCTAACGCGTACACGTGTAAGCATTTAAAATAAGCAGAAAGCAAAATAAATAATTTCAGTATGCTCACGAAACACGTTGCAGCAAGGGACTACTTTCCCTTCGTCATTACCAACTTTACTGGGCGCATGACAGTCAGTGTGCCCGTTAAAACATATGCAAGTAGGGGCAGTGAAATTTTTTAAAGGTTGATTTCAAAAGTGCTCACTACACTGTGAATAGTCTATAATTGGTGAGGTGGTCTTGCAAACGTAGTTTTTCCGAACAATTTTTGAAAACGGCAGCAGTGTACTTGGCTCGCAGTTTCGATAAGTAGGGAGAATATTGAATTGCTATTTTCCTCCTAGAATTGTTCTAAGGCGAATACGTTGATACTCAGTTGACATATTGGAAACCTTTAATTATTTGCGAATCTTGATGATGATGTGTGCATATGCATTTCTGTTTTGGGTTTTTCCTTTTGTTGTTAAACAATGAAGAAATATCGGTACATAAAGTAACTCGTAACTTAAAAATGAAAACGCGAATGAGCGATAAATAAAAGTAAGGAATAAGAAATCCATCCATACATTCACACAGTTAGCCCTAGAAAGCGCTGGTGAAATCGGTTTCCAAGATTCGCCACGATAAATAGACAGCGTCCAGTATCATGATGTAAAGTATTTAACTAAGGTTCGCTCACTTGTTTGCATAACTACGTATTTTGAAATGTTCGTGCAATATCATTGGCCAATTTTTAATTTGAAAGGAATGTAAGCCTATTCCAGTTTCCCTCTCTTTCTCTTTCGCTTTATTTCTCTTTGTATTTTTTCTCCTTGTACCATTGTCTTTATTTATATTTATCTCTTTCCCTTTTATTCTCTTTCTTTCCATTTCTCATACAGATGTGATTATGTTGAAAAGTTTAATACAAATAATCAACTAAGTTACCAATTTAAAAACGTGACTACTAAATTTCTGGGGGAAATACGCGTGTCAGTATTCAGGGCATGAGCAGACGACCTCCTATTTAGTTATAACCCGACGCGGCGCTTGACCTTGAAATGCTGCATACACGAAGGATGGATTATGCCTCTGCCCAAGGTAATATTAGGTCGGGCTGCCAAGCTTAAAAAAAGTGAGGTTATGTTAGCCTAAAATGAAAACCACTGAACCGATTTCGATCGAACAAACTGTTTTGTAACGTATGTATTATATACAAGCTGTACATGAGCTAAAACATGAACATCTCCACAAATTCCAACCAATTGACGAAACAACCATATTTCATCACCGAATTCAAATTTTAACTTTTTTATGTTAATACATAACAGGAGCTTGAACAGTAGAAATAACAGCAGTCTGATTTAAAACACTTTCATGAACTGCAAAAGTCTTCCAACGTATAACATCACAAACATCTATTTGATTAATATAAGCATATTATGGTGCCGGGCTATTATGTGCCCGGCGGAAAAAAACCCCATTTCTAACAATCCACTACCAGGATTACTAATCATACCCTGCAAACCATATATATACAATAAAGAAATCAAAACATATTTTATCACCTAATTCTAATTTTACTTTTTTTTTTTAAGTAAAATTTGAATTTGGTGATGAAATATGGTTGTTTTGAAGATTGGCTGTAACTTGTGGATTTTTTCATGTTTTAAGTCATGCACAGCTTGCATATAATGCATAAGTTATAATAAAGTTTGTTATACCGAAATCGGTTGAGTAGTTGTGTAGTTGAGTAGTAATTGTGGAGGGCGTCAATGGTTTGCCGTTATGTTTCTTGGAAATGTCTTAGCATTGATTTGTTAGCAACGTCCCGAGTTTCTCGTCATCGGAGTGTAAAATAAGTTGGTTTCTTATTTTTCGCGGTGTGTCGATGATCAGACGTTACAGCCCTAGTCATAAATATTGCAACAATCAACTTTTACTTCTTGGCTGAACGAGCGTGTAAGGGTAGGCGCAATACATCTCAAACAACTCACGCGTACGATAAGCACCTACCAAGAGTCTTTGTGATTCGTCCTTTAATCACAGGCGTACAGTCAAATTCGCGGTTACTTCCAACTTGTATGGAGTCCTGCTAAAGTTATTCTTCCAGGTTATTCCTCCCTCTGTCTCACGCAAAGAAAGCTTTTATCTAAGTCTAGAAAATTACACGAAAGGGACAACGCACCGAATTCGTGCGCACTCAGTGTAATAATATCTTGCATAAGAACTATTTCTTACTTGGCACGCCTATTATATCACTGTTTTTATTCATGTTAATCGTAATAGAAATAATATTTATAAAAAAATTAATAATATTTAAATTTAAGCGAAATTAACGTAATTTTATGTTATTTTATGTAAACACGTGTATGAAACAATAGTGATACATAACATATTTAGGAAGACACCAAACATGTCATACATAAGGTGATTTTTCAAAGGTTTGATTCCAAAAGTGTTAAGAAACCACAAATAGACGATAAAATTACACGCGTGAGATTAAATATAAGGACAGTTGGTACCATAGACTAGAAATTACGTAAACGAATTTTACGTCTTCTGCTGCTGTCACCATTTTGGCTAAATAATTGCAATAACGACTGTAAAATTCACGTCTTCAAACAATGATGCTCCGTTTGTTTCCATTTGATTTTTTACAAGGAACGAGAGCTTTCCCGAAAAAATGTACGTATGTTTTTCGTAACTTGGTGTCATCATATTTGCGTTAAAACTTTGTCAAAAGTGATGTCCTAGCATGTTGAAGTATTCATTAAAGTAAACAATATGTTAAAGGTTGACGCAGTAACGTGGTTTTCGCAGTTCAATATTGGGACACGGAGATTGGTTACTGCGCAGCTAGGGTGCACAACTTCACTCAATATTCACTCTACAGCTAGTACGCTGAAGGTTTCACGTAGCGGTTAGGAACGCAGTGCTTCTTGAATACCGATAACCCCCCTTGGTATGGAGCCAGAAGTGTGTATCACGTTTACGGTTAGCTTGACACTTTAGGGATTCCTGTTTTGTTTCTTCTCGCCCTCTTCCGCACGCATATAGATAAAGCGCGAATGAAATTCCTCCACGCTGTTCCGGCATCCACGCATGTATGGAGATAAGCTCAAACTAATTACAACCGGCTACACTGTCATAGGGAAACACGTGAGTTATGACAATTCAAGTTTCAGAAGGTCGAATGTGACATTAAAGTGCTTGTAATAATTGGGTAATATCTAGCCGCAAGAAATAAAAAAAAACGATTTACAATAATTAGAATGCTCATGTTCTATGTATATTGGATCTTTCGGGTATATATAATAGATACTCTTCTATTTCAGCTTCACAATCGGAAAAGAAACATTAAAATACATATACGGCAACGAAATAAAGGCCGAAGCAGTGATAAATGCAGAAAAAATGTTAAATGACAAGGTTTCCAATGAGATTCCATTTTGGAATTCCCTGACTTTCCACTGTTTTCGAGGCCGAATATTACCATTTTTCCCTGACCTATTTCCAGGACCGAAACCTTCCAACGCCGTATTCCTCCCCCGCTGACAGAACAAATATGCTATCAGTGAACAATAATTACATTACAGTGCAACAGACCAAGCAAGCAGGGCCAACATTTTATTCAGCCCATTGATATTTCCCGCGATACACGATATTGTCTTCACATGAGTGCCCGTGGTAAACACACAAATACTTTGTTTTGTACCTATAGACCCTATATCCCTTGGCAAAGATGTATTGCTGCCAACTCACGAACTTAAAAATTGAAATTTTAAATGTGCTCATAATTACATTGCCATGTATTCACACCACTATGAACTGTTGGAGAGTAATTTCCCTGAACCGGATAAAAGTTCACTGGCATTTTCCTGACGTTTCCCTGTCACATGCAATTCGGTGACTTTTCGCTGATTTCCCTGTGGGTGGACATCCTGAATAAAATACATAATATTTTTTTTTTTTTTTAAATTCCGACCAACAAACTAAAATACCATTCCCCGTACCCAAACTCCCCGGAATGTATCAAACACAAATGGGACCATAAAACTGATTTTACGGCTCCCGCCTACCTAGTGCGAGAAATGTGTTGCAGAGTGTTCGAAAAACTCGTTTTTTTTAACGAAACTATTAAACGTGCATCCAATGTACGGATCTGCGAAACGAACGCAAGCTTCAGAAGAGTGCCTTAAAGACGTTACGCACGTTAGAACCACTATTACAGAGCACTACAAAATGGCTAATAACGACTTTTTTTTTTAAGTGCTGCACCTCAAAATATACGCTTTAGATACATACGAACTACTCAAGGGCTCTTCATCGAACCTTCCTACAGACTTTCCACCGATATTATAATAGGGGTCACCGCTGAAAGTCCCATAGGTACACGCAGCGCGATGAGAACACTGCACGTCAGTTCAGAGCCTTGCGCTTAGCGGCGACGGGGCACTTAATTCGCGTGGCTGTGTCGCTCTTACCNTCGCCGAACAGTTACGTATTTCTTCTAGCCTTTATTTTCGTTGCTGACGCTTCGCAAACTTTCTGCTTTTGCGTCATTCGTTCGTTCGCTTGCGCGAGCACACACCTAATTGCACACTAAGTCATTAGGAAAAAAAAATCACGGTGTTGCTGTGTTGTCAAAACGAACGCGAGTTCTACATGAATACTGATACCGGCGCCCGAGTAGGCGTATCAGAGTTCGTGAGGGATGTAGGACTTAAAAACAATAAAAGAACAAAATTTGATTTTTAATTTATTCACATAACTATTATTTGCTGCATTAACCTATCAATCTCCACCATCACTCTTTTTATTTCTCAGTGAGAGCAATATTTAATGTATATTTTTACTCTAATTAACGTAATTCTTAATGTCTCTGTTTGGGTTTAGTCAATTACTCATGCTCATCGTTCACACACTTTCAGTCTGTATGCTGCCTCCATTTGTAATGTCTTTCACTCTCGCATCCAGTCCAATTGTCCAACCTGCCTGTCGCACTATTCGCTGCGCCGATGCTCGCAATCGAAGGTTTTCCCTCCCGCTGGTCACTTCTCTCGCCACTCCGCTCGTCGCCTGTCGCTAAAACTCCAGAAAATTCTATACTCATCAATTCCCGGTTCGGAGGCCCCATCACATTTTTTATACATGCTGGCCTTGGACTTTAAAGTCTGACTCACCCCGAGTCACACTGAGAGAAACTAAGGCAGCAATCCACCAGAACGTTCTTCAGAAAAACATGGAAATTCAATCAAGTTCTTACGGCCCGAAGGCCGGCACAACCTCCATCCTCCCGCACTGAGACCGTACTCTCATGAGTAAGTCAGTGCATGGCACTTTCTCCTCTTCTGATCTAGTCTTGGTGCCTATTCTGTGCCATCTACACCCTGTTTTACAGGTTTTCTCCTGTTCTCATGTAAAAACTTGTTCTCCTCACCATTTTGAAGAAGCTCATCCCTGTTGCTGTTCAAGGGCTTACCCGAGCTATTCAAGAATGGATCACAGGGAATTTGCTTTTGTTCGCGGATACTCCAGTAAGGGGCTTCCAGAGAACACGTTTTACCACCATTCTCCAGTCCCCCCTTACCTCCCCGCGAGGTGGTGGCTTATTCCATTGCTGTTCTATTCTTAGTCAAACCTCCTTTACGCTATTGCTCTTAGAAGCACACCACCTTGTACCCTGTGAAGGGCTTCTTATGGTCAAACTACCTGCGACCGTGGGATTATCACCACCATTCAGCGCTGTTCCTGGTAACCCCATAACTTTCCTACGCAACACGTATGGTTCCTGGAACAATAGCACTCCAATGCTCATTTCCTCCGCGACTTTCACCATTTCTGCAGTGACCACCGCTGATCCCTACAGATTGATATGACCAAAGATCACTTTGTCAACAGCCATATTTTCTACGGGCTATCTCCTGTTCATAGGCTCTGAGACACTCTCTTGAGTCCACTCTGTGCCCATGTTCCTTATAATCCCCTTTACAATTTGCAAATTGGTGTGACTTCTTTGTTCTAACAATCCTTGCGAGAGTGTCCCTCCTCAGCACATATAGAGCATGTGTCTTTCCTTTTACATCTGGTAGCCAGGTGCCTATACTTCTGATACTTGTAGCACCACAGCGACTATGAAATCTTTTACTCTGCAGCAAGTAAATCGAATATATATTTTGCCCTGGGGGAAATACGCGTGTCAGTATCCAGGGCATTAGCAGACGATCTCCTATTTAGTTATAACCCGACGCGAGGCGTGACATTGAAATGCTGCATACACAAAGGATGGATTATGCTGCAGCCTGACGGTAATATTGAGGCTGTGATATATATATATATATATATATCATGGCTCTGATTAAAAAATTTAACTATAATAAATTTTGGTAAGAAACAATTTCCCCAAAAAATTTCAGGTTATGTGTGCAGAAAGTAAAGGATGATGTTGCCCATTAACACCCCCCCCCCTTTTTTTCCCAATGGAGCGTATCCGCCCCTTCCTGTTACCAGAGCCTCGCGTTGCAAATCACGTCAAAGAAAATTGCGCGCTATTCCGCCTCTGTGTGCTTGTCTACTCTGTAGTCGAGATTCGGCTTCAACGCGACAAAAAAAATAATAGATTTATTTGGTTGCCTGTCCCATGCCCGTTAAGTGAAACGGGCGAGGTGAACATTTCGCGCCAATGTTGGCCGGCCTGTCCGCGAAACATCGGCGAGAATTGGCACGACTGGGTCGTCGGGAATACCCTACCATAGCCACGGGAAGTAGAGAGCAAGCAGGCCTTACCGGCATCCGCCGTGGTTCTTTCGTCTGCGTCTGGGTTTCCCCAGCAAACTCTTCGGCCACAGTGAGATGGGCTGGGGAAAAAAAACATTATTTAAGTTTGGACCCCTCGTCACTCGACTTTGCGTAGAGAGATTGAATGTGGCGTATGGAATCCGAACCATTTTCTAACCTACGCAAATATAGCATCCTCCTCATAAGACCATGTTTTTACTGATTGATTTTTTTTACAATCATTTCGCTTATAAGAATTATGACTTTTGGTGGCTGAATTGGATGTGCACAATCCAATTATTACATAATATTAACGTTATTTCTAATTTCACTACAGACAACCAGAATAATGATGGTAATAGTTTTACTTTACAATGAATCAGATAAATATGCGCTGAGTGGAGTTCTATGGAGTTAGTTGTGCTTGGTATGATTATGGAAGACGGCATGGTATACAGTATTTCTTCCTGTAGTTTACTTGAGCGCGGAGTAGATATCCAAAAATATTCTAATTTCCTTGTACTACGTTTGATGTTTTCTATTTCCCTTCTAACGGCTTTGTTTTACTATTTAATTATCAAGAATAATTTAAGGTGGTCACCCAGATGGCTTTCAGGCTGAGTTGCAACATGTTTGAAATGCGGTTTATTTTATGTTTTGATTTCACAACAAAATATTTTGACCCTACACGAAGAAGCATTTTGTCGACTGGAACAAACCTTACTCGTAATGCAAACCGTATACTCTATTCACGGTTAGTTACAACTTTTACGAAGCCCTACTTAAGTTCTTCTTCCAGAATATTCCTCCGCCTCACACAATAAAAGACTAACCGAGTCTAGAAAATTACACCAAAGGGACAGCGCACCGCGTTTGTGCGCACTCAGTTAAATACTATTTTGCATAAGAACTATTTCTTACCAGGCATTACCAACACACCTATTTTCTCCCCGTTTCATTCGCATTAGTTATAATTAGAGACCTGAAAAATTCGCGAGTTCGACGACCTGCAGGATAGACTCTACAGTCTTATGTACAAATACTGCGGCATCAACTGCGAATTGGTTTGCCTGCTGTCACAGCGGAAGGCTATGATTGGTCAGCGTTCTCCAGGAGGTGCAAAACACCGTCTGGACCGGTGGCTAAAGTTATATAAACGCACATGTTTTTAAATCTAGCTTGTCCCAAAATGAATCCACGAAATCTTCAGGTGTCTAGTTATAAGTAGGGCCAGTGACTTTTCGCGTAAAAATCGGAGCACACAGTAGACTTCAACACTATATACACACCTCAGCTGTTGTCATACATCCATTGGCTGCTGGTGCCGTGTCCGTCTTTGACCAAGCCATTCAGGACTAAGTAACTCCGACACTGAACCTTCGTGATTCGTGCGCAAACGGTTAACACGGGCCAGAACATTTTTTTAGCCGATCAAAGAAGCTGGATGACCCTACAGTGCTTTGTACTGTCTCTTGTCTCGAAATCTTTTCGCGAAATATCAGTGCCCCTAGTTATAAGTAAGTAAAAATGTAGTTTAATAAAAATAAGTTGTTTTTGATGTTAACAGACGTATAAAACGCCTGTGATAATTTACGTNAGTAAAAATGTAGTTTAATAAAAATAAGTTGTTTTTGATGTTAACAGACGTATAAAACGCCTGTGATAATTTACGTATTCAGGAAACAACAAAGGGCGTCGTGCATGGGGGGATTTTTAGAAAGTTTGATTCAAAAAGTGGGAAAAACCCGCGAGTGGACTACAAAATGCCGGGCGTGGGAGTGTCGTTACGCGACTGGCGCCAGGCGGCAACGTTGTACGACACGAGCGTGTCACGAGTAGAGCTCACTGGAGCGATGATGATGGAAGACTGTCTTGCAACTGTAGACCGTGCCTCCTCCCCGAGTGTTGCGTTCTCGAACCCGCGGACCTGGGCTGCCGTGCGCTACGAGTGAGTGAGTAGAGACNGCGGGGTGACTCCCGAATACCCGCATGTGGGGATCGTGCCGCACGATGCCGCTGGTCGGTGGGTTTCCTCGGGGATCTCCTGTTTCCCCCGCCCTTGCATTCCGGCGCCGCTCCATACTCACCTCGCTTCACCCTCACCGCCTCTCAAGACCGGGAGTCGAACCCAGCTCGTCTCGGTGGGCGGCGAGCGCTCTAGCCTCTCCACCATCACCGCGACCCCTCGGGCGTGCTTGTCATTGATTCAAGTGTACGAAGTTTAATAACAGCCTAAAAACACATATTTCACTAAAAACCTGAATATTTCCCGGTGACCTCGCGGCAAGTTGCACATATTCACTTGCTCCTTTACGTAAATACATACATTTTTTGCACAAAATCTTTACCGTTAAGAAATCGTAGTATTAGTAGAAAAAGTTCCACACTTTATAATTTCATTAAATGCGTGCCTTCACTCTAAACTTGAAATCGAGACAAATCAGTGAAAACAGTAAAAATTGAGCAACTGATAATCATTGTCAGATAACTAATTATTATAGTGGTTGAATTTCAGTGATTTGTTTGTAATTCCCGCTGAATCTCAAGAATTCCACTGCTATTAATAACTTGTTCTCAGTTAATTAGCTTCATTCGCCAGTCGGCAGTAGCTTATTAACTGACTTTCAGTGATTGTTATTTCACTGATTGATATCACTGATTCGGACTTATAGTACCTACGTCAGTAAATCTACATGGTATAATAAACATATAAGCCAGCAACAAACCCTTTAGTAACTGTGATAGATATATCATGGCTCTAATTAAAAAATCTAACTTTAATAAATTTCCGTAAGAAATAAATTCCCCGAAAATGTCAGGTAATGTGTGCAGAAAGTAAAGGATGACGTGGCCCATTAAACACCCCCCCCCCTTTTTTTTTTGTTTTCACAATGGATTGTATCCACCCCTTCCGGTTACCAGAGCCTCGCGTTGCAAATCACGTCAAAGAAAATTGCGCGCTATTCCGCCTCTGTGTGCTTGTCTACTCTGTAGTCGAGATTCGGCTTCAACGCGACAAAAAAAATAATAGATTTATTTGGTTGCCTGTCCCATGCCCGTTAAGTGAAACGGGCGAGGTGAACATTTCGCGCCAATGTTGGCCGGCCTGTCCGCGAAACATCGGCGAGAATTGGCACGACTGGGTCGTCGGGAATACCCTACCATAGCCACGGGAAGTAGAGAGCAAGCAGGCCTTACCGGCATCCGCCGTGGTTCTTTCGTCTGCGTCTGGGTTTCCCCAGCAAACTCTTCGGCCACAGTGAGATGGGCTGGGGAAAAAAAAAATTAAGTTTGGACCCCACGTCACTCGACTTTGCATAGAGAGGTTGAATGTGGCGTATGGAACCCCAACCATTGACTAACCTACGCATATCTAGCATCCTCCTCATAAGACCATGTTTTTAATGATTAATTTTTTTTACATTCAGTTCACTTATAAGAATTATGATTTCTCGTGGCTGAATTGGATGTGCACCAACCAATCATTACATAATTTTAACGTTATTACTAATCTCACTACAGACAACCAGTATAATGATGGTAATAGTTTTACTTTATAATGAATCAGATAAATATCCGCTGAGTGGAGTTCTATGGAGTTAGTTGTGCTTGGTATGATTATGGAAGACGGCATGGTATACAGTATTTCTTCCTGTAGTTTACTTGAGCGCAGAGTAGATATCAAAAATATTCTAATTTCCTTGTACTACGTTTGATGTTTTCTACTTCCCTTCTCACGGCTATGTTTTACTATTTAATTATTAAGAATAATTTAAGGTGGTCGCCAAGATGGCTTTCAGGCTGAGTTGCAGCGTGTTTGAAATGAGGTTCATTTGAAGTTTTGATTTCACAACAAAATATTTTGACCCTACACGAAGAAGTATTTTGTCGGCTGGAACAAACCTTACTCGTAATGCAAGCCATATACTCTATTCACGGTTCGTTACAACTTTTACGAAGCCTTACTAAAGTTCTTCTTGCAGAATATTCCTCCGCCTCACACAAACAAAGACTAACCGAGTCTAGAAAATTACACCAAAGGGACAGCACACCGCATTTGTGCGGACTTAGTTAAACACTATTTTGCATAAGAACTATTTCTTACCAGGCATTACCAACATACCTATTTTCTCCCCGTTTCATTCGCATTAGTTATAATTATAGACCTGAAAAATTCGCGAGTTCAACGACCTGCAGGCTAGACTCTACAGTCTTATGTACAAATATTGCGACATCAACTGCGAATTGGGTGCCTGCTGTCACAGCGGAAGGCTACGATTGGTCAGCGTTCTCCAGGAGGTGCAAAACACCGCCTGGACCGATAGCTAAAGTTATGTAAACGCACATATTTTGAATTCTAGCTTGTCCCAAAATGAATCCGCGAAATTTTCAGGTGTCTAGTTATAAGTAGAGCCAGTGACTTTTCGCGTAAAAATCGGAGCACACAGTAGACTTCAACACTATATGCACACCTAAGCTGTTGTTATACCTCCATTGGCTGCTGGTGCCGTGTCCGTCTTTGACCGAGCCACTCAGGACTAAGTAACTCCGACACTGAACCTTCGTGATTCGTGCACAAACGGTTAACACGGGCCAGAACATTTTTTTAGCCAATGAAAGAAGCTGGACGACCCTACAGTGCTTTGGACTCTATCTTGTCTCGAAATCTTTTCGCGAAATATCAGTGCCCCTAGTTATAAGTTAGTAAAAATGTAGTTTAATAAAAATAAGTTGTTTTTGATGTTAACAGACGTATAAAACGCCTGTGATAATTTACGTATTCAGGAAACAACAAAGGACGTCGTGCATGGGGGGATTTTTAGAA
>NQII01007433.1:26506-45100 GCA_002778355.1 Clitarchus hookeri
AATGCAAGAGGCGTGGGGGAAACGGGAGGCGCCCGAGAAAACCCGCTGGCCGTATCGTCCGGCGCACGATTCCCACGTGCCAAGAGATCCGGGGGGAGGGGGGGACCCCACCGGGAATCAGACCCGGCTCGCCTTGGCGGGAGGCGAGTAGTCTAACCACTACATCACCGCGGCCCCTATTGCACTACGAATTGAGTCGCTCGCATTCACGTGCATTGAGGAGCGAACGCAGTTGCGCATTCCATTCGTGGCTACTTCCAACTTTTCTTGAAGCCCTGCCGAATTCCTGCATACTATTTATTCGTCCGCCTCGCTCAAACAAAGCCTTAACCAAGTCTATACAATTACACCAAATGGACAACGCACCACATTTGTGCAAGCACTTCCCTTTCCCTGGCGCCTGGGCTTTAACCTTCACCCAGTATTCTCGCATTCGTATCCTATGCTGTTCCTTTCTGTTTTTAGTTTACGGCTTTTCTTGGAAACCACAGTGCTCTTGGAGTTTCTTCTTGAGCGGAATACGTTTCTAGATATCCTCCTGTGGTACCCCAACTTTTTGCAAGTCTTTCTCTACCTCGGTGAGCCACACCTCCTTGGTTTTGCTCAGCCTCGTAGCATTCATACGGGCAATATGGCTATAGAAAACAATTCTCCTCCTACGAATGGTGTCTTTGATCTTTTCTACATGTGCGTAATATTTTACATGAGAACTATTTCTTACTAGGCATTACGAACACATTTATTTTCCATGTGCTTTTGTTAATATCTATTTTCAGTGGAATGTTAAAACGTATTGATAAAATATAAATATATGTTATATTTATATTTTAAAAATCTTTAATATTAACAGAAGTATAAAGCTAGTGTGGTATATGGTATATACAGGAAACAAAAGTCATAAATTTTTCTGCGAATCTGAATCATGTGTTTATCATCAAAACATTGTCGGCGAATGCTCCGTTTCTTAGTGTTTTCAACATCTGTTACGTCAGCGATAGTGGCAAGGCCTTACGAAAGCAGCGGAAATCTAATTGATTATTTTAATGAGTGTTAGTGATACTGTAAACATATTTGAGTCATCAATAAACCTGTAACGAGTTATTTTTTCTCTATCTGAAGTGCGCAGTTTTAATTTATGTCAAATGTATATATACGCATATATTCGGATGTTCGCTATCTATGTGTCTTCATAGTTTAGGAGCCAGTTTTTTTTCCTTCAAACTATTGAAATGAACATAGATAAAAACCTAAATTTCCTTTCCGGTAGTGAGTGGTGGAATACGCCTGTGGCTACTTTAAGAAACTCAGTAGCGCGTTTTGCAATCATATTCATCACATTTATAATTTAAAAAAACCAATCCGTGGCAATCTGGCATCGTATAACTTCCTTTGACGTCAGTTCTGCGAATCAGTCGGAAACGGTTTTGCTTTTTCTACCGCACATTTCCGCCGCTAGGACGCTGTCGTGATTCTGTAACTAGACACCCTTGTTAAAGAAGTGTAATCTATTTAGGGTATTTTCACTCTTTATGAATAAAACCTTCAAAAAATCACCCCAAGTGGGACATGTAGGTTTTCTTTCTAAATGTCATGTATCACAAGAATTTTATATTTCTCAACATACGAGTACCTCATTTTCGGCTGAAGTTGACATTTTACTTATATTTTATCTATAAATTACAATATTTCTTTTATAACTAATGTAAGTGAAAACAAAGAAAAAAGGTGTTTCAGTAATTCTTAGTAAGAAATAGTTCTCATGTAAAATATTATTAAACTGAGTTCGCAAGAATGTGGTACGTTGTCCCTTTAGTGTAATTTCTTGGTCTTGTTAAGCTTTATTTGCACGAGGCGGAGGAATATTCTGAAATTAGAACTTCACCAGAGCTTCAGGATAGTTGGAAGCTACCACGAGTGGACTTTAACTTGTAATGTTTGAAGTCATGCACTTATAATATCTTAGATATGTGAGTAGATACTAAATACATTCCGCCGTGTCCTGGTTTAAGTCACGGTGTCACTCTTTATATAGGACTTTTATATTTCCTGCAGCTTTAAACGTTGTTGAAGAGAAATTGAAACTTTCTGCTATAGAAGTTAAATTATGTGACTTTCTCTACACCGCAGATACTAAATACAAACTGTCAGCGTGTACTTTTGACACATATAGCATTACATGAATAACCTTAAAAATATTAATACGCTACTATATTTCTACAACATCCAAATAACAGGTATTAAAAATGAGTACATAAATATTTAAAAAAAAATCATTAAATGTAAATTTTTATATAGACTCTAGTAACATATTCTCAGGAGTTATCTGAATCTGAAATTATGACAGGAAATCAAAGCATTTCTGGGGATAAAAAGTGAAATCCAGTATCGAAGAATACTATTGTTGGNTTTTTTTTTTCCGGCCATCTACGGACCACGCTATTTCAACTGTCCTTCTTCTTTCCCTGACGCCTGGGCTTTAACTTTCACCCCGGATTCCCGCATTCGTATTCTATGTTGTTCCTTCCTCGCTTCAGTCCATGTTTTGCCAGTTTTTAGTTTCGACTTTTCTTGGAAATCACGGTGCTCTTGGAGTTTCTTCTTGAGCGGAATACGTTTCTGGATATCCTCCTGTGTTATCTCCACTTTACACTTCTTGCTAGTTTTTCTCTACATCGGTGAGTCGCGCCTCCTTGGTTTTTTTGTTGGAAAAGTAATTAAAGATCCTATTGCATAGCCTTGTAGTATTCATAAGGGCAATATGGCTATAGAAAACTATTCTCCTCCTATGAATGGTGTCTTTGATCTTTTCTACATGTGTGTAATATTTTACATGAGAACTATTTCTTACTAGGCATTACAAACACATATATTTTCCTTGTACTTTTGATAATATCTATTATAAATGGAATGTTAAAACGTATTAATTAAATATAACTATATGTTAAATTTATATTTAAAAATTCTTAAATATTAACAGATGTATAAAGCTAGTGTGGTATATGGTATATACAGGAAACAAAAGTCATAAATTTTTCTGCGAATCTGAATCACGTGTTTATCATCAAAACATTGTCGGCGAATGCTCCGTTTCTTAGTGTTTTCAACATCTGTTACGTCAGCGATAGTGGCAAGGCCTTACGAAAGCAGCGGAAATCTAATTGATTATTTTAATGAGTGTTAGTGATACTGTAAACATATTTGAGTCATCAATAAACCTGTAACGAGTTATTTTTTCTCTATCTGAAGTGCGCAGTTTTAATTTATGTCAAATGTATATATACGCATATATTCGGATGTTCGCTATCTATGTGTCTTCATAGTTTAGGAGCCAGTTTTTTTTCCTTCAAACTATTGAAATGAACATAACAGATAAAAACCTACATTTCCTTTCCGGTAGTAAATGGTGGAGTACGCCTGTGGCTACTTTATGAAACTCAGTAGCGAGTTTTGCAATCATATTCATCACATTTATAATAAAAAAAACCAATCCGATGCAATCTGGCATCGTATAACTTCCTTTGACGTCAGTTCTGCGAATCAGTCGGAAACTGTTTTGCTTTTTCTACCGCACATATCCGCCGCTAGGATGCTATCGTGATTCTGTAACTGGACACCCTTGTTAAAGAAGTATAGTCTCTTTAGGGTATCTTCAGACTTTATGAATAAGACCTTCAAAAAAATCAGCCCAAGTGCTACGTGTATGTTTTCTTTCTAAACGTCATGTATAACAAGAATTTTGTATTTCTTAACATACGAGTACCTTATTTTTGGCGGAAGTTGACATTTTACTTATATTATATCTATAAATTACAATATTTCTTTTGTAACTAATGCAAGTGAATACAAAGAAAACAGGTGTTTTAGTAATTCTTAGTAAGAAATAGTTCTCATGTAAAATATTATTAAACTGAGTTCGCAAGGATGTGGTGCGTTGTTCCTTTAGTGTAATTTCTAGTTATAGTTAATCTTTGTTTGCACGAGGCGGAGGAATATTCTGAAATTAGAACTTCACCAGAGCTTCAGGATAGTTGGAAGCTACCATGAGTGGACTTTAACTTGTAATGTTTGAAGTCATGCACTTCTAATCTCTTAGATATGTGAGTAGATACGAAGTAAATACCGCCGTGTCCTGGTTTAAGTCTCGGTGTAAGCCTTTATATCGGACTTTTATATTTCCTGCAGCTTCAAACGTTGCTGAAGAGAAATTGAAACATGCCGCTATAGAAGTTAAATTATGTGACTTTCTCTACACCGCAGATACTAAATACGAACTGTCAGCGTGTACTTTTGACACATATAGCATTTCATGAATAACCTTAAAAATTTTAATACGCTACTATCTTTCTACAACATCCAAATAACAGGCATTAATAACAAGTACATAAATATTTTTAAAAAAAATTTTTAAATGTAAATTTTTATATAGGCCCTAGTAACATATTCTCAGGAGTTATCTGAACCTGAAATTATGACAGGAAATCAAAGCATTTCTGGGGATAAAAAGTGAAATCCAGTATCGAAGAATACTATTGTTGTAAACTGCTCTTTNGTAAACTGCTCTTTCACATTAACCTGTCGGGTGAATAGGGGGGAGGGGCTTTTTCGTGTGCTCTCCATCTCTCGATTTCGCGATGTTCTTACTTTTTTTGTAAATAAACAAAGCATACGACGAGCATGCATACAAGTTTTTAACAGTGCTTATAATGCAACCTTCCTCACGAACGAGCCCACTTTTTTTTTGTACAGTTCTGTAAGTCGTCTTATGTAGAGTTATTCCCACGGCAATATACTTTCTGTCGACATGCTAAGCAGGTTGACAGTCATCTGAATGTGTTTATGTAAACATCATCCGTGGCGGAAGAGGTACCTCTACATCCACGGAAACAGCTATAAATAGGGCTGCCTTCAGAACTGTCGAAAAAACGGACTCGCCCGTGAGACAGACTATACGTGCGAACATATGCGAACAACTATAATAAAAGTACCTGTTCTTCGCCTCGTTGAAAATTTACTGCAACTGGGCAGGTTAAATTAGTTTACCACCAAATGCTTTTAGTAAGTGTAACGTAGATTTATTGTGGTAAAAATTGTTATACATTATCGTCATCGGAATAAAATTACTAAAAAAAAAAAATTTCACCTATGCACCGTGTGAAATAAACCTTATAATCCATTCACGTTTACTTCNTACCGTGTGAAATAAACCTTATAATCCATTCACGGTTACTTCACACTTTTCTGAAGCCCTGCTGAATTTCTACTTCCAGAATATTCCTCCGCCTCGTCCAAACTAAGGTTANTTACTTCACACTTTTCTGAAGCCCTGCTGAATTTCTACTTCCAGAATATTCCTCCGCCTCGTCCAAACTAAGGTTAACCAAGTCTAGAAAATTACACCAAAGGACAACGCACCCGAATTCGTGCGCACTCAATGGTAATGCTGTTTTGCACGAGAACTATTTCTTACTAGGCGCTACCAACACACAGGTTTTCCCACTGTTTTTATTCACATTTATTACAAATGAAATAGTATAATTTATAAATAGTATACAGGTACAACTTAAATTTAACGAAAAATAAGATATTTTAATGTTAACAGATGTATAATAAAATGCTTGTGACACAAGACATATTTAAGAAATAACAAAAGACGCCATAAACGGGGTGATATTTCAAACGTTTGATTCAAAAANTGTGACACAAGACATATTTAAGAAATAACAAAAGACGCCATAAACGGGGTGATATTTCAAACGTTTGATTCAAAAAGTGTGAACAAACCGCGAATAGACTATAGCCTACAGTTGTAAATGAACATGGCGGATGCAGGAGAATACGAGAGACCNGTGTGAACAAACCGCGAATAGACTATAGCCTACAGTTGTAAATGAACATGGCGGATGCAGGAGAATACGAGAGACCGCAGCGGGTACCCAACTTTGTGCCCTCTCTCTGTTGCGTCCTCTCCGACAAACTGAGTGTGTTCTCAGTGACGTCATCTTGGTGCGACGGCAAGGTCAAGATCACGAAAGAGCGCTGCCAGAGATAACTGAAACACGCCGGTAGATACGTAGCAGACTTCTCCATCAATAGATGAAGGAATTTCAAGCTGGTGCACCTGCGATCCGCGTTGCCTTCTGTGTTTGTTACCAACCTCACGCACTGAACCTCGGACTTTTACAAGTGTTTGAAAAATTTTCTTCGCGTATTTTTTGNGTGTTTGTTACCAACCTCACGCACTGAACCTCGGACTTTTACAAGTGTTTGAAAAATTTTCTTCGCGTATTTTTTGGCCAGTTAAATCAACAAGAGACGTACAAAAATCTCAGCTCAAGTATTTAACAATTTTTAATGCAGTATTATTTCCAGGTTTTTAAACGCCTTTTTTTTCAAAGCGTGTTTTTGCGTGCCATTGCGAGTAACACGCGTGTTTGTGTTCACCGGTAACTAGACATAAAATTATTTCATCATATCCCGGTTATATTACTGAGATTCACGAAATTTGACTGGCAAAAACACGCCCATTTCACCAGGTTGGGCGGGACTTTATTGGACGTGGAGTTTCGCGTTTCGGAAAAAAANTGGCCAGTTAAATCAACAAGAGACGTACAAAAATCTCAGCTTAAATATTTAACAATTTTTAATGCGGTGTTATTTCCAGGTTTTTTAATGCCTTTTTTTTTTCAAAGCGTGTTTTTGCGTGCCATTGCGAGTAACACGCGTGTTTGTGTTCACCGGTAACTAGACATAAAATTATTTCATCAGATCCCGGTTATATTACTGAGATTCACGAAATTCGACTGGCAAAAACACGCCCATTTCACCAGGTTGGGCGGGACTTTATTGGACGTGGAGTTTCGCGTTTCGGAAAAAAAATTTGGACACAGTGGTAGTGGCTGGGCTTTCTCGGGCNCATTCACGTATTCTTATACTCTTGTATCGTCCTTAACGTCATCTTCCGGCTCCAGTTAGCCCCGGTATCCTCTCATTCGCGCTGCTGACACCTGCCTGGAGACGGAACATCTTTAAGATCTACGTTTGCATTGATGCAGCAGTTTCCGGTGTCGCGAAAACACGCGTATATCCAGGAATTTCTAACCATCCGAGGCCTTGCTCGAGATAGAATCAAACGTGCATGGTGTTTACGTTGTTTCACCACGTAATGTATCCCATACAGTCTTCCGATTATGTTCCATTCACAGTTACTCCCAACTTTACTGAAGGCCCGCTTAGGTTATGCTTTCAGGAACAAAGCATAGAAAATTGTATACCAGAAAGCCGACGCACCGCATTCGTGCGCACTCGGTGTAATATTATTTTGTATAAGAACTATTTCTTACTAGGCATTACCAAAACGCCTATTTTTTTCTGTGTCTTTATTCATATCACTTATAAATGAAGTATTGTAAATATAAGTAAAAGTTCAATTTAATTTTTAAAAAGGCACAATTACGATAACACAAGTGTAAAACGCTTGTGAAACGTGGCATATATAGGGAACAACCTAACACGTCATACATGGGATGTTTTTTTTCAAAGGTTTGGTACAAAAAAGTGTGAAGAAACCGGGAACAGACTACAGCCTACCCACGTAACACATTACTGTTAATAAGTAGAGCCACGATAATTTCGTCAGTACATTTTTTTTCATTGAACATTAGGCGGCAGTTCTCTAATCGCTGCCTCTGTGACTGAGAGCCAGTGATGTAACAGGCNTTCATATCACTTACAATGAAGTATTGTAAATATAAGTAAAAGTTCTATTTAATTTTTTTAAAAAGGCACAATTACGATAACACAAGTGTAAAACGCCTGTGACACGTGGCATATATAGGAAACAACCTAACAACATGGGATGTTTTTTTTTCAAAGGTTTGGTACAAAAAAGTGTGAAGAAACCGGGAACAGACTACAGCCTACCCACGTAACACATTACTGTTAATAAGTAGAGCCACGATAATTTCGTCAGTGCATTTTTTTTCATTGAACATTAGGCGGCAGTTCTCTAATCGCTGCCTCTGTGACTGAGAGCCAGTGATGTAACAGGCATCACTGGATCTATTATAATGTAAATGCACCGTGAATTCTTGCTGAAGTTGGTTACATTCAACATTAAAACGCCCTTTCCAAGATTTCTAGTCTACAACTTTTTTTTTTACAATATCCCGAAAAAAAAAATTTCTGACATTAAAAAAAAATGTTACACCTAGGGGGCCTCCTGTTTTTCCGCGGAAACATTTCACGACTTGCTGTACTGCAGAGCACGTTAGTTCAGAACCTATTTTCGTGGTTGGATGATTTCAACTCTCGCGCTTCTTATCTGTGTGCTAGCCAATCACCGACGTTCAGTGGCGGGATAAATTCGGTCTTATTGGCTCAGTAAAGTAGAAATTGTCTTCTCACGCAGACGCGCTGCCAATAGCCTAAGTAAATGTGCAAGTTCAAAAGTTCACAAGATTTTGTTTTTTAGAAGTGCACTTTATTATCATTGATGTAGAAAAAATGTTTAGTAAAAAAAAATTTAACTTTGGTTTTGTTGTTCTTTACATTTAGTTTATTGAGCTGTATGATTACTTGGTTTTAAAAAAAAAACAACCGGCGTTCATTAGATTTTCTTTCTGTCAAATCACTCTAGACAAACTGCAGTTAATTCGCTATTAGCTAAACATTTGAAGGCCCGGCTCATTAATTTACTTTTCAACCCGTAGTACAGCGTTCGCTGCATGTAAAAATTAAAATTTCTCGGGAACTACTTGTGGGTATTTCGACGTGTTGACAGGTTGTACGGTGGAAATTTCAGACATACGAACATGATTAAACAAATTGCAATGCCGACGAGATTTAGCACTGCGCTTGCAATTTTCAAAACGCCTTCAGAGTGTGTGCTGCATAAACGATACGCTTAACACTTGCGCAATTCAGAAAGTTACCAACCGGCGTGAAGAACTAAGGACGCGGAATCTAGACATTTTCTACAACCTCGGTAAGAAATGAAACGAAGTGAAGATGCAGAACTTTATTTTGAAGAATGTAAAACAAAGAAATGTTAAGTTTTTGACAAATAACGGCTCCAATAATTATGCAGGACTACACAGCTGGATTAAGTAAAATTTCGTAAATACAAAATTTAAAAAAAAAAAATGCATTTATGTCGTTCTACATGATAGTGGATAAGATAAAATAAATACACTATTAATCCGAATCAGTGATATAAATCAAGCAAATCAACTACGAACAAGTGATTTATAGCAGTGACATTCTTGACACTAAGTGGGAAATCATAAATAAATCAATGAAATACAACCACTATATTAATTGGTTATCTGGCACTGATTATCAGTTGCTCAATTTTCACTGTTTTCACCGATTTGGCTCAATTCTCACCGACTCAAATTAATAGGTTACATGTGAGAGAATGGATTTATTTTAACGCTAGATTTCTGAGACTCTGTTGGTTTTAAAAAAATTTAAGCAATTATGTTGTTTAGTCTGATTAAAGATAAATACTCGTTTTGCGCCTGTGCATGTCACCCAATTCGGTTCAAACATTGAAGAAAAATAAATATGAAATCACGTATTTAATCTAAGAGATAATATTTGTTTACATTTGGTTTTAACCTAAATTACCGCGTGTTAACAACAACAAAATCCGTGACGTGATTAGGCCTATATAGTACGAACGTTACAAAATTGTCAAACGCAGAGTACAAACTGAGCACTTTTGAAAGTCATGCTGCATATATATTTGTATGCACATTGTGTAGAGTTATTCTTCCACCACATGGGAAATTAATATTGCCACTGGCCTGATCACGTTAATCATGCGCCGGGCAAGTGAAAAAGAGATTTTATAAAAACAAGTAAACATTTTACAAATTTTCTAATTATTACACTTGTATACACTAAAAAAAGGGGAAAGCAAAATAAATAATTTCAGTATTCCCAAATGTTTAACTCCAACTTAAAATCCAACGTTGAGACTTGGAACTATTATCTTTCAGACATTACCAACATTACTTTGTGCAGGCAATTCAGAGTGACCGTTAAATTTTTTGCAGGTAGGGGCAGTGACATTTTTCATAGGTTGATTTCAAATATGCTGAGTTATCAGCAGCCTATAAAATCACTTATTGACTCAGTAGAGTACTTACCGTAGACGTGGTTATGACAGTTCTGCAGGAAGAAACGCAACTTATTTTTGGGATGCAGACACTGGTTACTGTACAAATGGCGTGATTTCGTCACTTCCTGGCAACGGAGTTGAGTTTAGAGATTTGGGCGGCTCTTAACAACGGGGTCTTCCGAGCTGATGAGGGTGAAATGGGGTGAGAATGGAGCAGCGCCGGAATGCAAGGGCGGGGAAGAAACGGGAGATCCCCGAGAAAACCTGCTGACCAGCAGCATCGTCCGGCACGATCCCCACTTGCGAAAATCCGGCCGGGGAATTGAACCGCTCAGCCACCTCGGTCCCTTCCTGGAAACGCAAGTGAAGGACAGCTGACCTCGGTATGATTTAGTAGCGGCGACAGGGTCAGGAGAGGATGTAAGCCTTCGCGTGATCACGCGACCATCGCGGGTCAAAGGACGTCTGGTAGCATTGGACACCACGAGCTTGGTCAGACTTGATTAATGAGAGCAAGATTCAAGACTGAGAGTGGCCGGTGAACGAGGCTTATGTTCCCGACTTCATAAAAAGATGTCGGCATGCGACCCTCAGTCGGGATTGGGGCCGTGGTGGCTGAGCGGTTAGACTGCTCGCCTCCCACCTAGGCGAGCCAGGCTCTATCGCCGGCCGGGTCACTCCCAGGATTTTCGCAAGTGGGACTCGTGCCGGACGATGCCGCTAGTCGGCGGATTTTCTCGAGGATTCCCCGTTTCTTCCGCCCTTGCATTACGGCTCTGCTCCATTCTCACCACATTCCACCCTCATCGGCTACCAGGATATATCTTTTCAGAACCGCCCAAATCTCTAAACTCAAGTCAACTCAGTCGGGATTCTTCGAGCGTTGAAAGAAGTTACTGGTACGTCGCCAATGACACGCGTTTTTTTTTCCTCAGGTTATTTGCCTTTCATTTCTGTCGTTTCCAAAGGCAGGATTCACCGATTCGCAGTAAAACTGCACTTTTTTTTTTACAGCGTGGATCGATTACGATGTTCTACAAGCGGTACAGACTTTTCGTTGAGTACTCCACATACAGCAGTGTCCCGACGTTCCTGGAGTTTGCTTTCGGTGACAACATTTTTTTTTTTACCCACGTCTCGTGTCGCTTCGGTATCCCGGAACTACACGATCACATGACATAAAACGTTCTTTCACGAACATCAAGCGTACTCGGTAGGACGTAATACCATAGAACAGGTAACAATACAGAAGTGAAATCGCGCGGTGGTTCCTTTTAATTGTGGGCGTACCCATTCTCTGATAGTCTACGCGTAAATCTGGGACGCACATTGCGTATGGTTGACTGCTGCGGCTGAGGAAATATTCCCTCTTGACTGGGCTGCCAGCTGGCGAGGAAGTTACAAGCGCGGATTGTCGACCGGTATTCTGACAAGAGACGTCATTTTGCTGGTGCATGGAATTGGCAGAGGTAGTGATTTTTCGCGAAAAAAAAAAATTATGGGTACACGGCAGACTTCAATACTATGAGCACCCAACAGAGGTTTGTGTATTGCCATCGGTTGCTTGTCTGCTTGAGAAGGCGTTTTCATATTTTACCGGGCCACTCAGGATTCGGCAGCATCGGCACGTATCCTACGTGATTCGTCTGCAGACAGTTAACACGTCAAAAAGTAATTCAGCCAATCAAGATAGGTTAAGGACCATACAGTGTTTTTGAAATACATCTTGTCTTGAAATATTCTCGCGAAATATCACTGCCCCTAGTGATTGGAGTTCGCGGTACAAGTACTTTTGCATTCATGAAATGCTGTCCTTGAGGGCTTAATTGGATCCGGATGTAATTTTGGAAGTCCTCACGTGCGTTGAAAATACATATTTCAATAATTTATTGCGAAGTTACTCAATAACATATCTTTTCCACGAGTTTTATGATCTTTAGGGTTGACTTACCCAGCAGATTTTTGAACACAGAGTACTTAATAATACAGGACTGAAACAGCCACTTTTACCGCCGACTCTAGCTCTACACGCCGGCAAAACGGCGTCACTAGCAGGCAGCATGCCGGAACGCCGTTAGCCAATCAGCGCCTGGTAACGCTCTCCCCAGCCAATAGGGGAACTTTCGCAGAACGCGGTAGCCAATCAGACACAAGGTTCGTTCCCAAAGCCTTGCGCTGCCAATAGACGAACGGGTACGCCCACTTATTTATGCTCACCTATTTTGCGCCTAGACTTATCTTAACCCCTTAACATATTATCCCGAGTATACTCGTTCACGAATGACGTGTTGCGAAATAGGTAAAATCATGGTCGGTGCTGTACAGGACCAGTATGAGTGAGTGAAGAGATTTAGGCGGCTCTTAACAGCGAGGTTTCGAGAGCCGATGAGGATGAATGAGGTGAGTATGGAGCAGCGCTGGAATGAAGAGGTGGGGGAAACGGGAGATCCCCGAGAAAACCCCTGACCAGTGGCATCGTCCGGCACGATTCCCACATGCAAAAATCCGGGAGTGACCCGGCCAGGGATTTAACCCAGTTCACCTTGGTGGGTGGCCAGCACGCTAACCACTCAGCCACCGCGGTCCCTACAAGATCAGAAGAGAGGCCCAACATAAACCACGCCAATTTCCTGGCTAATGCTATTGGCTGCTGTCAGCACACCAAAATTTAATTATTGGTTCCTGCCGGTGCCAATGACCAGTAGAAATTCTTTTCATAGGTCAGGTTCCATCATGCTGGGTAATACGAGGAATTCATAAGTACTTCTCAGACCAAAGATCTCCCCTTTTGCAACATCTGGAGCGGAATGTTAATTCGAAAGTTAAGGGGTTAAAATACGTATCGTGATTTAAAGTTCTACCTGACTGCCAAACTTCCAAAACTTCAACGTACACCGACGAGTCATTATATTATGACCACCTACCTAATACAGCGTAGGACCACCTTTAGCCCTCAGAATCTCAGCCACTCGGTGAGGCATAAACTCACAAGTGCAACAGCAGGGTCCTCCAGTGGGTGTACAGTGCGGGGCAATGTTTACGTAGCACGAACCCGCTTCTCGAAGTCGAACCAAAAATGTTCAATTGGGTTCATATCCGGGCTATCTGGGGGCCAGGGCCTTGCTGCAAAATTCACTGTCATGTTCCTCGAACAAGTCCTTCACAATCCAACCAGTGTTACTTGGAACATTGTCCTGTTGGAAGTGGCCGTTGCCAGCAGGGCACACTGTTAAAATGAACGGATGAACTTGGCCCTAATAACGTCCGGATACCAGACAGCTGTCGAGGATTGGTGCATCGGAATGATGGGACACTGTTTTTCCCATAAAATAATCGCCCAGACGTTCACACCTACTCCTCCGGCGTGTCTCCCCCCACCAACAGTGCACCCAGGTGTCATAGCCTCTGATTGTAACCAACAAGCGATTTTTCACAAAAAAAAACTCGGGGAACACAGTAGACTTCAATACTATGTATAAAGCCCAGCAGTTTTTATACCTCCACTGGCTGCTGCCTGCGTGAAAATCCTTTCTCGCATTTGATCTAGCCACTCGATATTCAGCGACTCTGGCGCTTCGCCTTCGTGATTCGTGCGCAGACAGATAACACCGCACAAAACATGATTCAGCCAACCCTATTGTTCTTTGAATTAGTTCTTGGCTCGAAATATTTCCGTGAAATATCACTGTCCCTAGTAATCGGCGTACGCGCGCTCGGCCGTCGATGTGATGTACCAGGAGTCGGGATCCAACGTATCATCCGACCAATTTCCAATCATCCACAGTCCAGTGACAATGATTTCGCGCCCATCTCATGGGGTACTTTCTACGATGTGCAGTCATCGTGGAGGTACAGTACAGACTCCGCAGTCCCTACCGCAGCAGTGTTCGATGAACCGCGCGCTGTGGCACATATTCCTGGTCACCACTGTTTGTACCTCTGTGCGATTTTCCGAACAGTGGCGCTCTGGTTCGCCTCCGCTGGTTTCTGGCATGCGCATTGCTCGACACAAGGATGGACGTGTCGTTGTTTCCCAATCGTCGCACCGGTTTTGATACGTGCTCGCAACAGCGGTTCGAGAGCAACCTGCAGAGATGCTGGTACCAAGGCGATGTGAAATCACAATCTGACTTCTGTCAAACTCATATCGGCCAGTTTTTCCATTTTGACTTCACAGACACTACTAACAAAGATGAGCCTATGTACCTGATCTCTCTCTCTCTCCCTATATATATATATATATATATATATATATATATATACACACATTGAAGAGCCAAAAAAACTGGTGTAGGCGTACGTATGCAAATAACAGAGGTATGATACCAATAAGAGTAACGCGATGCGGTCGGCAGTTAGATCGGTTACTGCTGCTACAATGGCAAGTTATCAAGATTTAAGTGAGTTTGAACGTGGTGTTATAGTCGGCGCACGAGANATAATTTGTCCCGTTCTTTCACGATCTTTTTCCGGCCGCAGCGATGTCGAAGATTTGATGTTTTACCGGATCCCCGATATTCACGGTACACTCGTAAAATGGTCGTACGCGAAAATCCAAATTTTATCGCTACCTCGGAGATGCTATGTCCCATCTCTCGAGCGCCGACTATAACATCACATTAAAAAGCACTTAAATCTTGATAACTTGCCATTGTAGCAGCAGTAAACGATCTAGTAACTTTGCCAGACGCTTGTTGTTTTATATAAGCGCTGCCGACCGCATCGCGTTACTCTGATTGGTTCCATACCTCTGTTATTTGCATAAGCACGCCTATACCAGTCTTTTTGGCTCTTCATTGTATATACTATACTGTCAGTGCATCACGTGTAGCCCTCCGCGCGAAATAAGATCCGAAGTCGGGGTGGTTATAATACAATGCCTCATCGATGTATGTGTCCGATGCATTTACAGTTTAAGAAAAACCGGTCTTGTCACTCCATACCTAAACCAATCGTCGCTGTTGGCCCAACGAGGACGTTGTTTTATATATATGCATAGGAGAAGAGTACTAAAGATGCATAAAGAATAAACTAAGTCCAACTTTAAAGTGACAGTTAAATCTTGTATACCAGATATAGTTGCGCGGTATCATACGTTTAAACTCATCTGTTGTAGCTTTCTGTCCGGATGTGTCGTGTTGACTTTAATGGGAAAATAAAGGCAAATTACTGAAGTGATTAACATGAAGAGGTAAACAGAATGTTCGACAAGAACGAATCTGCGATAGACGCAAACAAGCCGGCGAAGTTAATTGGCTCGCCCCAATAAACGGTTTGCAATTTGCAGCCGTTAATCAGCGCAGATGATGAAGCACCTGTGTTTCGCGTAAGTGCATGACAAATTAAACTGTCTCGTTTGAATAACGACGCGTTTCGCAATTGCGAAGTATCTGATTATTGTCGTTGGGAACTAGTAGATTCGACGAGGATTTGGAAATGGACGCGTACGGTTAGTGGTTGCACGATGCGCAATGGATTCACGTTCTTCAGCAGCAATTAAAAAAAAATCACTGTCGTTTGGAAGAAAGAATATTACGAGGAAATTTGTTCATTCTACACTGTGACACAACATTATTTCCTGTTATGTTAAAACTTGTGAATGCTGGAGAGAAACAGAAAGGAAATGGAGATGAAAATCTTAGTGATTACATTCCATCCTAGAAATTTTTTACT
This sequence comes from Clitarchus hookeri, assembly GCA_002778355.1. NCBI lineage: Eukaryota > Metazoa > Arthropoda > Insecta > Phasmatodea > Phasmatidae > Clitarchus > Clitarchus hookeri. Next base: position 42,303 of record NQII01007433.1, read on the forward strand.
TGCACAATGTGGCAACACTGTAGTGAATGAGAGTGAGAATGATATTGGTGAGGGGNTGAGAGTAGGTATCATGTAAGCAGGAACCAAACCTTTGTTCTAGCAACAGAATTTCCTGTTAGTTTAATATAGTCCTCTTTGTTGTTGATGAAGATCTTCTGATGAAGGAACTATCCGTTCTGTAGGGGGAACACCATACTCTGCTATAGGAACTATATTAACAGTTACAGATACAATCGCAGACGAGACCACAAAATGCGATTCCGTTGCAACCGCTTTCTATGTTTACGATATTCAGATGGTAACAACAGCCAGTGTTATTTTCTGTCCCTATGTTCAACAGTCGAGATGGGTTATGGGTACGTAAATTCTGTTCCTAGAACAGTATCCTTATTTCTCAGTGCAGAGAGCAGAGAATGGAGCAGCGACGAAACACGATGATTAAGGGTAAGAAGAGAGCCTCGAGAAAAACAAACGCAGTCTTATAAAGCGAAAATATTTTTACCAAGAGCAATGTAAAATTAAGGAACTTCAATTTTTTTTATAAGTTTTTATATAATTTTCTGTAAGGCAGTATTTTGGAAGATAAATAATAATATACTGATATTAGAATTTTTCTTTTCACATAGTATCAAGAGCAAATGCAATGATTCGGAATTCTTCCAATGCCATTTACAACTAATATATTGTTTTTTATTGCTGAACTTTTAATACCCTGAAAATTGCGGGTTAATTAAGATTTGTAAAATACAGAAAGAAAAAAACACTAACTCTTATTAATATACTTCTACTTTCTCTCTTGTAGCAAGGTTCTACTCTTAGACATAAAAAAGAAAAAAGTTTATTTAGAAGCGATGTTTGAAAGGTGGCCGGAAAACGCATAAAATCATTTAACTAGTAAAACCCTATATTTTAGCTCAGCATCTATTTTATATATTATCATTTGTCTTAGGAAGCACTAAGTTTCACGAAGTTTCACGTGAGCTCAGGCGATTTGCTTCGCCCTACGTTTATAAACATTAACGACTCCACCTGCCTGCAACTATTTTACGCATTAAAAGGCTCGAAACGCACAAGCTCTTAAGGGCAAGCTTCACCCGCCATTTTGGATTCTTGGTTTTTCTTGCTTATTTATATTTTTTAACATGAAAATTTCAAAAGTACTTTTATAGCGAATTAGCTATTGACTTTACGCGGCATTACATATATAAAAACTAAACTACGAACCCATAAATATGTCACAATATCGATTCTACCAAAATTTGGCAGAATCGATATTGTGACATAGTTACGAGTTCGTAGTTCAGTTTCCATGTGTGTACTGCAGGGCAAGGTCAATAGATAGTGCGCTATAGACGAAATGTTGAAATTTTCATGTTCAAAAATATAAATGAGCAAGAAAAACTAAGAATCCAAAATGGTGGGTGAAGCTTGTCCTTAAGGATTACTCTTGCTCACTCACCACTTGGCTCATCGCTTCTACGCGCTAGGCGCTCATTTAGGGTGTCGTGTCTTTCCATCAACCACTCGCCTGAATGTGACATTCAGCAGTGACCCTGTGATTTCATGACAAGCCAGTAAAGATAAAATAGCATGACGCGTGTCTAAAAACAACTTCCTGTTTTAGCTGAAGCTGATTGTGAATACACCAGTTTTAGCCATTTTTATGCCCGTAAAAATAATCCTTGGAGTTGAAATAAGAACTTGCAGCTTTTCTCTTTGAGCACGAAACGTTTCTCAGATGTATGTCCTGTTTAGACACAGCTAACAAAATATCGAACGGTTTTTCAATCACGCATTTTCCACGAAAACCTCTGCAACGTGATTCATGCGCCAGCCTGGAGCTTTTTCCCGCATATGAGGCCGAGAAGCGCGGAAATCATAAGGGCTATACTGGCACGCTCTACAAGTTCACCATCGCCGCTACGCGCAAGTCTCTGAACTGGCATGCACTGCTCTCGTAGTGCTGCATGTACCTATGGGTAGGGGGCAGTGATATTTCGCGAAAAGATTTCGAGACAAGATAGAGTCCAAAGCACTGTAGGGTCGTCCAGATTCTTTGATTGGCTAAACATGTTCTGGCCCGTGTTAACCGTTTGCGCACGAATCACGAAGGTTCAGTGTCGGAGTTACTTAGTCCCTGAGTGGCTTGGTCAAAGACGGACACGGCGCCAGCAGCCAATGGAGGTATAACAACAGCTGTGGTGTGTATATAGTATTGAAGTCTACTGTGTGCTCCGATTTTTACGCGAAAAGTCACCGGCCCTACCTATGGGACATTCAGCGGTGACCCTATAATTTTATTGATGGTAAGTCGGTAGCAAAATTCAATAAAGGCTACTGTTGTAGTTTGACTCGTTTCTGGATGGTATGTTTTAAGATACGGCAGTCTGAAATGGCCGTTTTTAACTATGTTGGAGGGTTCCAAAATAATATCTACAGCATGCGAGGTAACTTTGAAGAACCAATCCTTCCTCGTCTGGAGTGTGATGTATTTTCGTAGGTAGACATACTGGGGGCACGTGTATTAGTTTCGTCAATAAACCAGGATTTCAAACACTCTGCAACGCAACTTCGAGCGCCGGGCAGGCGGGGTCCTTAATCCCGAGGGAGTTTGGTTTGTTCTTGTTTTCTGCCGGGGAATCAATGGGCTATACCGGACAGCTATATGCTCGCGAAGGACAAATGACGCATGCTCGTGCTTCCTGAAAGTTCGGACTGCCCCTTTCAACTCGTGGCGAACTCCGCCGAATGTCGCGGCGGAGTTCAAACAACCGAGGGTGGTTTCAGTCTATTTGAAT